>VZTT01016593.1:56378-87684 GCA_013400855.1 Buphagus erythrorhynchus | reverse complement strand
CACACAGATTATCTGCCATTTCTAGCTCTGGATTCAGCATTAAGGAAACTACAGTTACTTAATGTCTAAAGCATCAGAAAGAAATAAGGACTTCAACTTGAGTGAAATTAACATTATAATTACTAGTCTTCAAATTCCACATGAGATTATGGTAATCAGATTTCATTTCTATCTAAAGTCTGCCTGCTGCATATGTTCAGTACTTGTTTACCTAATTACTGTTCAGAATAAAGCACTATAAAACCTGTGTCAAATGTACAACACCTCTAGTGTCAGTCTGTGTGGTCATTGACATTGTCAGTACTCACACCTGACTTCCAGTAAGTTATAGGAATGGAAATAAGCAGATTCACTTAGGCTACAAAGTCAAAAGAAAAAAAGCAATAAAGTGAATGTCTGGGTTGCTCTTCTGAGCTACATGATGATAGCTCCCAGTAAGGACTATGTTACTAGGTGGTCAGGATACATTCAGAATTCAATAATGTATCCTCAAAAGATGAAAGCATCTTACTTGAGAAATCCTCTTGGTGCCTCAGGTCTGAAAGAAACTGGAAAGAGATCTCTAAATGAGAACACGCAACAACCCCTAATATGCTCACTTCAGGAGCAATGGTTTTTGTGAATTTAGGGATGGGAGTTCTGTTTTGATTCTTGAACTTAACAACCCATGAGAAGCCTTTAGTCACAATAATTCAGTAGTTCCCTTGGAGGACCTTTAATGGTTTCTAATGCATTTTAATACCAGAGGGTTAACTGGGATCTCTGGCCCATATCTTTGAGGGTACTGAGGAGACTAACTTGGATCAACAACATTGGGAGATGGGACCCTGCAGATCTCTGGGGGTCTTTGCTGATATGCATCAGATGTTTTGACACAAGGATAGTGGTCAGAAAAATGAAAAATACAACAATTAATGTGAGGCCATCCTGTCTGAGAAGGACTTAGCTGCAAAGATCTTTACTGGCTCAATTTCAGTGATACCTGAATGACTGGTAATGATTGATGCACCCCATCGTTGTCTCATCTGCTGTGTAGGCTGGGGTCAGATGTATCCAGGGCTGTTGTCACTGTGGCTTGTACTGGTTCTCCTGTAGGAGGTGGGTCAGGACATTGCGCGTGGGGTTGGTGACAGAGCAGCTGCACAGACAGTCTGTGCATAGAGATGAGGCACTGGTTGCCTCTGGTCTGTACAGTTTGTGTTTGGGCACTGGCTCTCTGTCAGGTGGTTCCAGCTGTCCAGGGGGCCATGTTACAGCTCTGCTGGTCTGCTGGACTGAGGAAAACCTTTGGCAGATTGTCCCAACCCTTTTTTCCTTCCTGGATGAGATTTCCTGAAGGAGAAAATCTCAGACATTGCTTTGTCAACTTTTTCAGGTTCTGAAAGCATTCCAGTTCAGGAGCCAGTCTTCGTTTAATGGAGGCTGTAGTCTGTTTAAATGCTGATCAGAGCATTTGGCATATCCCCACAAATTTATGACAGCATTCTTCTCCTCATGATAGCTTGGCCAGGAAAGGTTATCCCATGAAGGCAGAGAGAAACACTGCTTCAGGGTGGAGCCCGTCTTTCTCCACCTCTGACTAATTCCAAGGTATCCCAGTCTGTGCAAGGCAAGCAGATGTTACAGATACAAAGCTGTCTTGGCCCACATAAAGCAAATCCACTTATTGGTCATTTATGAAGAGGGTGGCTTGCCCATGAAAACCTCAGGTTCATTTTTCACTTCTGCCTCTTCTCTCTGCCAGTCCCAGTGTGAAGCTTTTCCACCTTGCAGCATGTGAGGGAGAAGTATCCAGGAGGCTCCTGCTGCTGTGAGAAACTGTTTCAGTCTACTATTTTCATTCTACCCATTGCTGGCCTAGGGCAAGAAATTGCATGGGAGGACATGGGAAAACGTGTGTGGGAGTTTGTGTGCAGGAACTCTTAGATGCTGGAAGGTGTTGGCTACAATGGAGGGAGTGAGCGTAGCTGAGGACTTGCTCAGATTGACAGGGTGCTCCACCTTGCCTTTCAACAGGGGATTGCTATCCAGTGATGGATGATGCCCCGATGGAAACCAGCAAGCTGTGGCTGGCTTTGGCAGGCAGCTCCAAGCTGCAGGGCTGTGTGCCTGCTCACCTCAACTCTTGCTCACCTGCACCGTCGCTGCCCGCTCCTTACGCCCAGCACTTGGCTGAGAAGGGACACATCTTAATGTCTTGTGGTAGCAAAAGTGGTTGGATTGTGGGGAGGCTCTGAAACTTGAAAAATGCAACTTAGGCAAATTGGGAAAGCAGTACGTTTTTGTGAATATACTGTCCTAAGGGCCTAGAAAAGAATTTACACCTACATTGACATTTCCTGAGGCAGAGGAGTTAAGCAGATGCCAGGGAAGCTCTGAGGGAATATATGACAGAGCAAGCAAAATATATCAGTGGAGGATTATGTCAATATAGGAAGAAGGAAGAAAGCATAGAAATTGGAAGAAGGAAAGTCTTGCAAGGTACTCAAAAATACTTAGGTTGACACTGAAAAGAAGCTTGGACTAGAAAAGCATCAGAAGATATGTGGTAAGGCAATGTTCACAAATAAATAAATTTAAAAAATAGAGAAAGAAAAAAAGAACTGAGGAAGAAGACTAAGGAGCACTGCAGGAACATGCAAGAAGAAAAAACAGAAACAAAAAAGTGATTGGCAAATGGAAGCAACAAAGCAAGGAAAGGAACAGAGGTAATGAGAATGGTTGTTTTATCCTTGTATCTTGCATTGCTTGTGGATTCCTGTTTTCAGGTGGGCACTGGAGCACTGGAGCTTGGCCAACTGGGCTGAGACCTTGGCAGAGGAATGGGGAACAGCAAAGCTGGATGGTTCTGTGCCTAAAGAAGAGGATGATCCAGCTTCAGCACTAGAAGGAAAGCAAGGGAAGGGAAAGATGGTGCTGGGGGGCCTTCTCCTTCTTTCCTGCTTACCATGTTTGATCCCATAAGCACCCTATGAATCCAAAGGCATTTTTATGCTTTGTAGGAAGAAAGAAGAGGTGAGAAAGAAAAGACATAAAACTTTCGCTGTTGCAAAGCCATATGCAACCCTAGTTTAGCTCTGATCTCTGAGTCCTGCTGCCATAACCCAGTGCTGCTGCTGAGTTCAGTGGTACTGATCAGAGATCAAACACTGCAGCTCCATGCTTCCCATCTCTGTACTTCCTTCTCACTTTATGCTGGAGACCTAACCTCAGTGATCAACCACTCCTGGCCTTCTTTTATTCTTAACTCCAGCAATTTAAAAGAATACCCCCTGGCTGGGGATTCCTGTTACAGTTCAAGGAAATATTTCTTCCCTTCTCTAATTAAGCTCCTTCCATGCACATAAAGCCAACTCCTTACCTGAGAGGATGGCTGTAGGCAACATAATGCATTTCCCATTCATTTGCTCTATTCTGCAAGCAAGCTCAGCTCCAAACAATCTTGGCATGAACCCTGCACACACCTTTGTCCAGGCCAGACCCCATCAAAACTTGAAAGGGACTATGAACAGGAGTGCAGTCATGGGTCTTCTTAGGGTTAATAATCAGTTTTCCAGCAGAGAGTGACTTGGCATTGCAAACAGTAGATGTTGCCAGCAGATATTGCCTGCCAGACTTGTTGGGCAGCTTGAGAGAAATGCTAATAGCATATTGCTAGATATAGGTTTCCCATTCTTCTGTGGGGAAACTTCAGGGTGATGGCATTTGCATTAAACAGCAAGATGCTGCTATCAGCAATCATTGGTTAGAGGCTGAACTTTCCCACAAGAGAGTGGGAGATTATTTTTTAATACAGCATTCACAGGAACGTGTTCCAGAACTCAGCTGTTGTCTTCTTCATTTAACCTCTTCAGGCAAGAAGGTAAAAATTCTATGTTGTTTTCTTTTTTTTTTTTTCCCAAAATAACTGTGATTTTTTTTTTTTTTTTTTTTGTGATCCAAAGTACTCTACAGGCTGATAAAGTAAACATTATTTTTACATATGATGAGAGAGAGAGAGATACCTTTACAGGCTGCAGGCACCAAAACACACTGCTAAAATTCAGGTGGCTCAAGAGCTCACACAAAGGCAGCTGGTTTCAGTGGGACCTGAATGAAGATTTTAGGGACACATCTAAAGATTCTTGCCTAAATTTCACAGGCTTCTGAATGTGAAATTTCCCCAAAACCTCTCTGTCCACCCAGTAAAGTCTAATTGCCACAAGACTGATGGGCTCAGTGGCTTGTACGAGAAAGTAGATCCTTTTCTGCCTGTATCTCCAGAAGGGCTGAAGGACAGGCTCTTTCAGAGCACCTCTACTCACTCTGCTAGAAACAGGCTTCATATAGAGTGATGGTGCTGGTGACCTGGGCAACATGACCTGCAGCATGAGAAATATGGGTTAATTTTCCTTCTTTACTCACATTTCCATGGCACAAGAAAAAGCCTTGAAATGTTCACTAGATGAGAGAGAGGGTGTGCAGTTCTTTGACTGGGTTCTAAGGCATTTCCCCTTTACACTGATCCCCACTACCAGGGAAGTTATTTATGTTCTTAAACAATGACGCTATAAAAGAGAAAGGGTGGAGTGGTATTCAGATTTTGTTTTGTTAGTGGGGGTGCTAGTCTTTGCTATTAAAATATGAGCTCCTGGGTTTGGCAATGCTGTTTAGAAGGTTGCAGAGGAGCCTGTGCCATGGAAATCTGATGTGCACACAGGCACAGCAAATAACTTGCTACTGTACAGCCTGTAACAGGCCAATGCACATCCATGTCTGTTTATGCAGAAATAACTGGCCTAGAAAGAAGTGTAGAAGATACCAGAGGGGCTGATGAAAACTAAAAAAAGCAGTCAGGGAAAAGCTTTCTGGCGTAAAAGTAGCATCCTGAGAGGTTGTTTGGAAAATGAACTTGGCACCATTTCGCTTGAAAAGATGCTTTTTACTGAAATGTATTGGTTTTTAATTTAAAGCATGTGTTGTGCCACTCAGTGAAGATCAGAATTGCTGTGTTGTAGGAAATTCAATTTTTCTTATGTGTTGTTTGTCCCTTTCACTCCAAATTGGCACAGAAACACCTGGAAACATATTTTTGTATGAATGGTAATGAAAAATAAGGAAGTCATTCTACCAATTTTCATGTGAAGAGACAGCACTATCTGTCATGTTGACTTTTTCTATGAGAGACCATGTAATTTCTGCCAATTCTATTTTCCTCTGTGTATGGGAAATGAATGTATATTAAGGCACCTTAATGGGATGCAGATTGAATAAATAAAACATGCAATGGGAACTATCATGTGGCATCAGGCAAAACAGGTTCCTTCTTATTTAACTTGTATGAAATACAGAATTACCTTAACAGCAAGGCTACAGGTCTCTTACCTTCTCCACCCTATTTACTGCCTCCTCCTGTTGACTGAATAATATAATCTAATACAACCATTAATTATGACAGCTTTCAGCACAGGTTTCTTTATTCTTTGATAGTTTTTGTTTTGATTTCATCTAACCTTAGCAAAAAACAAACTATAAAGAGAGAACAGATCATGAATAGTTATAGAAAAGGAGTGTTCATCATTTCACACAGCCATGGAAGAAGTTTGTAATTTTTACAAGGTCTGTGGTATGCAGTGGTTTCTTCTGAAGGAAGCTATATTCCTGGGTAGCTTCTTGCTCACATACTGCAGTGCCTGTAATTTCATTTGCCAGACTATGTTAAAAGCTGCTGAACCATCATGCAAAGGATCTCCTGTCATCAGGGGCTCTGCACTACTAATAATGCTCAGTGCAGGTACTTTGGCTAGTGTGGAACAGCAGCTAGGAACTTCCTGGAACACTTCTTTTGATCCTGTATCATCCCTCCTTACCACTCCAAGATTATTTAAAAGTGACATTAGCATTGCTGCCCACCATGTAGATGTTCTCCAAACACTGTGGTCCTTGCAGTAGCTCCAAAAGTCTGACTGAATTATTACACAGATTACACAGAAGGCTTTGTGGTGTGGAATCATTCATACATTTGTTCCCACCCTGTTTTAGATTAAGAAAGTTCCTTTAATCCTTTCATTGTGCAGTAACAAAGTTCCTCTACCTGCCCTCCCTTCCTCTGGATTTCTAGGGCAGGTCTCTAAGTCGTTCCCACTCACAAAACCATGGAGTTGACGGTAGTGCTTGCACCTGGATGTCTCCCTGGTGACAGCCTGCTGCTTTTGCTAAAGGAGTGGTCAGATCAGTGTGCCAGACACTCACTTTAAAACCTGTTCCCAGATCCTGGGCTCTCCCTCCATTCTTGGCACTCAGCCCTTTCCCTGCAGGGTGGGGTGGAGCTGCCATCTTCCTACTGAGTGAGATTATTAGCTCATTTTTTTTCTCCTCGACTCGTTCAGAAGTTGGGACACACCTACAAAGTGCCTCATGCCCTACATTCAATGTGTCTGATTTCACAGCTCCATTTCAGATCTTTCAAGAGATGTGGAAGTATAGCACTACAAACTTCAGCACTGAAGATGCACTGAGTTTTGTTTTCAGAAGGTTGCTCATAGTAGGATATGAAGGTGGAAGAAAAGAGAAATTATTTAGTGCAATGGCTTGTGGTAAGATCACTGCATTATTAAAAGGAAAATTAAAACCATATTACATAAAAAGACACTAATAGCAGAGCTAGAACAGCTGTGTTCAGAATTAAAATTATATAAAACTCATCTTTAATTTGTCTGTGCAAAGAACCCTTTGGATATTTCTCATCTGTTTTGTAGATTTGCAATATGTCTTTATGCGAAGTACTTCTGGACTTCAGGGTAAAACAAAAGTCTCAGTATGAAACATCTATGAACTTTTCTTTCAGCATCACAGGTTCTTTCAACAGAGCATCACTCAGAAACAGGATGAAGCACTGATTGTTGCTGTGCTTTTCAAGTTGGTCAAATGGCAAGAAATGTCTGTATTTGCCAGGTGTTGTATCTTCATATATTCAGAAACTTTACATTTTCATCTCTTCCAAGCTCTGCAGCAGTTTGTTTTAGGCTCAGGCTGTTTTCCTGTGGGCTGAGTTCATTCCCATTGTCTGGCACTTGCTGCAGGTGAAGATGGTTTCACAGACAAATGCTGCACCTTGGCTGAGCCATACCAACTCCCAATGCCCTGGTAACTTCTGGCACCTGAGTTCCTGCTTTCCATGCAGAGTCATGCCTGGCTCATGGCTGAGCTGGAGACAGTGTGCATGCTGCATCTTGAGAACAGTGTAAGGCATTTTGAATAGCTCTTTGCATAAAGATAGCTCTGTGAAGGTCAGGCTGTCTGTGAAGAGAGGCAGCTGTGGCTGTAGTTGAGGAGCTGGGGCCTCAGTGGGAGGCTGACAGGAGAGTTTTGGCTGGAATGGGTTGCAGGTCCCCAGCACCAGGCAACCCCTTCCCCAGAGGGCTCAAAACAAGTCTCAAAGGGGCACCAACAGCACAGGACAGGCTGTACAAGTGCCCTGCTGAAGTTCAGCTTTGAACTAGCCTCTTCCCTCTTTTAACCTCTGGTGATACACACTGGAGCTCCTCATGTAACCTCACCTTGCAGGCTGCAGCTTCAGGGCAGACAGGGCTGAGGAAGAGTGCCTGCTGTGCTCTGGCCATCTGTGGGCACTGGGGAGAACCACATGGCTGTGCACTCATTTCTTCTTCCAAAAGAGAGGAACCCTGGCAGCTTTCTCTGGACCTGACCCATGCTGGTCTCAGTGCAGGATGAAAGGTAGAGACAGCCAGATCTGTGCCACAGGAGACAAGAAGGATTTGTCTCCACACTGTGGCTGTTTATTTTCCCCTAAATAAATAATCTTTCTGGAATACTGACCAGTGCTACTTGTCCAAAATGTTTGTTTGATACTGAAAGTGATGTGGTTTGTTTCGTTTGTTTGTTTTATGAAGTATAATGATTCCAGAAAATTTTGTGTGATCCCACTGGTATCTACATAACACCTGTACAATTCTCCTAAGATTCAGGAAAAGTTTCTAATTGTCTGTTTTTCAGACGACATCCTCCTTGCAAGGACCAATCTGAATTTGGTCCTAGCTTGTTCTTAGCAGAGTAGATTGCACTAAATGACCCGTGGGAGAGGTATCAGACTCTAATGTTTCTAGTACAAAAGAAAGTGACACATATCTTGTCATATCACTGAGCAGGAACTTAACAGACTTCAGGGCTCCTGGCCTATTACTTTGTTTGGAATTTTTAATCCTGCCTCAATCTCTGACTCCTGAAAAACTTATGAGAAGTTAAAAGTGTATTTCAAACTGTTAGTGTCTCCATAGCTGTTAATGAGCCTTTTTCACATATGAAGACATTTATTTAATAGTGATTTTATTTTTAGAAATCTGTTGTTTGAAACCCTCTTGCCACAGCTCTGGTTACCACAGATGGTTATATGCAGGCTTAGTTTCTGTCACAAAGTCTCTATCACTAATGTATATTGTTAAGAGGAAAGAGTTGATGCAAGTGTATACATCAAACCAGTTTGGAGAAGGAAAATGTTAATGTATGTAATCCATACCTGTCTAATTTCAATACCATAAGTTGAAATAAGACACAGCATAGGATAAAGCAGAAAAAGGGTCCTTTCTGAGGAATGTACATATGTTATGAGCATGGGTCCCTTTTGCAGACCCTCTGTGTCTTTGCTCCTGCTGTGTACCATAGACTGATCTGTGCAAGGCTGATTAAAACTTCCAGGATTTAGAAAACGTCTAGTATATTCAACAGTCAGCTATGGGACTATCTCAGGGCAGACAGATGCTTTACAATGTGGTCTAGCTAGGCCAGCTGCACTAAATTTCTTAATTCTTTTGTGCTCCTACTCAGCAGCCACTTCATGATGGACTCCATTTCTAGACCAGTTACTGAGTTTTGCCTTGATCTCTACAAAAAGCTCAACAGAAGTGCAGAGGACACAAATATTGTCTTCTCTCCACTGAGCATCTCCGTTGCCCTGGCCCTGATCCATCTTGGTGCAAAAAACAACACTGCTGCTCAGATAGAGAAAGTGAGTATGAATGAACCGTGGTGAGGTGCTTCCACATGGCTTGCTGTTCCCTTAATGGATATATTGGGCATCCCAGCATGGCACATGTGCAAATGTCTCACAGGAAACCTGCACAAGGGCAGGCACAAGTGCTGCCTTCACAGCTGTGCTTGGAGTACTGTGATCCCTGCCATCTGCTGGTGTGAGTCTCATCATACCCCCTGCAAGAGCACAGAGCAAGGGCTGTCTGAGGGGAGGTGATACAGCTCAGTGGGGCACTCTGGCTTTCCCCAAGCCTGCTGGCAGAATATCAGGCTTTATTTCAGAATTATGGGCAGGCATTTCCTCTTGTGGTTGCTACGAGAATCCTGAGAGTGGGAGTCTGGGAGGGCAGTGGGGAGAGCTGCAGACATCTGAAGGGGTTGCACCTCGGTGGCTGAAAGCATTGGCTCACTTGTCCCTTATGATATTCAAGAGTCAAAATGTCAAAGAGACCCAGGTGGGCAAGGAGGAGGTGAAGAAGGCCACCCCTCCAGTCACTGTGCCTTTACTTCCTGCAGTGCAAGTTCTGCTTTCTACAACCTTTCTTCTCTTTTTTGCTTTCTTCTCTCCACCATGAGTGGTAAAAGCCCAATAATCCTAAGGCAGAAATTATGACCAGCGGGTGTGGTGGGTTGACCTTTGCTGTGGCTGCCAGGTGCCCACCCAGACACTCTCTCAGAGTCTGTTCTCTTTGCACAGAGACACCCCTGCAGCCCCCTGGCTACCATAACCCTGCCACACCAATACTTTAGACAGGGACTCCGCTTATTTTAGGAAAGCAATGGGAATAGCTCAATACCAGTATCCTCTATAAAACAAGAGTAAGTCTATATATGATGCAATATTATTATAATAGAAAAGCTGCTGAAAATTTTTCAGTGATGTATTTTCACAGTAGAAAAAAGGACTGGATTGTGTTAAGAGCACTGTGGTTTTGATCTATTTCTTAAGTTGATGCTAATGTTAAGAATGATTGCAAGAAGCCAGTTTTGATATTTTTAAAGAAAATTAATTTTCGTCTCTTTGCTTGGGGCAACTTTTTTTGAAATTTAAGGTAACTGTAGCAATGAAAACACAAATCAAATATAGCAATGAAAATACAAATCAAATATAAACATTTTGCGGTAGTGAAGAATAACATTTTGAGGGATTAAGTGCAAGTTCTTGGTTTGTTAATATAGAAAAGTGGGTCTGAACATGAATGTATGAACAAGTTCAAGTCTGTCATTTCAGCTGATGAGTGAAGCTGATAAATCATCTTTCATGAATCTACACCACTTATCCAATACAGCACAGCAAAGCTTTTAAACAAGGAGTGTGGTTTTATCCCAGTTACAATTGACATAACTTGACATCTTCACCTGCAGGTGCTCCATGTTAGGAAAGTCACAGGAAGAATGAGTCTTGGATATGATCACGAGAGTGCAGAAATGGAGCCAGAAGGAAGCCTGGAGAGTCAGCCTTCCTTCTCAGAGGTGTGTCCTTGGGTGGCTGCGTGGGAGGTTAGTGAGGGTAGAACACTAGCGTTTGCCACTGGAGGGCCTAATTCTCTAGGAAATGACTGATACAAGGTTTTATTTTATTAAGGGCCAGTAAGTCAGTTCCAAAGCCTTCAGTGATCTCATCTGAAGGAGGATCAGGCTACAAAGCTTGGACTAGCTGGATTTAAAAATCAGTACAACAGGAGTTAGCCTTATAGTGTTATCTAATTAAGATGCAAATTAGCAACCAGAGCTGTACAGAGGAATAATTTTAATTGTTGTGTTTGTGTTACTCCCAGTGTAACAAGGAGGGAGACCTTAACCATAAAGTGTTCCAGGAGCTCCTTTTAGAACTCCAAAACCTTGGTGAAAAATACGTTTTAACCTTGGCCAACAACCTCTTTATACAACAAGGATTTGAACTCCAGCAGGTAAGTCACCTGCTAACTGCTGTGGCCATGACCTCAAGCTTTCCTGTAACTGTGAGCCTCCCTGCTGCCCCTCTTGTATGTGTTTTGGAGCACATGATTTGCTACATGGAGCTGTAGCTCTTAAGGCTGGTGGGAAAGAGACAAGACTGTCAATTTTCCATGCTTTTATAAAAATACAAAACAAACCACCCTGTGGATATCAAAGGCTCAGAGCAAAAGTAAAGCAGGAATCTGTTCATTTTTGGCATATGTGTGCACTCAGCCAGAGGAGAACCTACAGACAAAAGTGGCCTATTCAAGCTGTCTGTAACTACCTACTTTAGGTCTTGCAAGTGAGACAGCTGGGGCAGCAGTACGCTTGGAGAGTTTTATCTCCAGGAAGGTTGTACAGGTTCATGCACAGGACTGCTCTGCTGAACTTCTTGCTCCTTTCCTACAGAATGACTGAGTGGTCTTGAGTCTACTGGGTATGGCAAATTGGTTAGTCACACCTTTGCTTTTCTGTCAATTATTTCAATACTTAAGCATCAAACAACTCATCTTGCCTTTTTTCTGTTTCTTTGATTTTAAAATCTGAACCTCAGTTATGCAGTTCTCCATGACAAGACTCTTTCTTCTGGTTTTCTTTTTACTTATTTACATTTTTGACCTACACTTTAGAATAATTGTCTCTTCTTCAAAAATCCTCTTAATAAACTTCAGATACTTGACATTTCCAAAATGAAATTTTGCCTTATGGACTCAACAGTCCCTCACCATTTCTAAAATACTATTGAGCATTTGATTTCTTTCAAAAGGCAGTAAGTGCTTAATAGATTCGACCAATTCATAATCTTTACTTTGCTTTACAGCAATTTCTAATGTGTAGCAAGGAACTGTATGGAGCAATGCTGCAAACAGTGGACTTTCATGGTGCTGTTGAAGCTGCCAGAAGAAAAATTAATGCTTGGGTTGAAAGTGAGACACAAGGTAAAACAAAGCAAAACCATAGCCACTCTATCACTGCCTTCCTACATGAATTCAACAAATGAAATTTCAGTAGGAAAAGCAAAGACCTGTTCACATTTCTGTGTGTTCACTCTTATGCTGTTTAAGGGTAGTTTGTCCTCCCATCTGCTCTTGAAATATTAGAGTAAGTTACCAGCTAACTTATTTATGAGTTAAAGATATGTTTGCTGTAAAATATTTTTTATTCCCTCCCTTATGCCTGGCCTGATAATGGCAGTAATACCGATAAGTCTTGACCAGACAAACTGCTCCTTCAAACAGCCATAAATGCAGATTCAGAACACCAGGGGATAATTTGGTGACCCCTAATTCCCCCATGCTCCCTGGCTGGTAACAGGGCAGAGGAATCTACCATTTGTTTACCTGCATTGGTATTGTCCTTTGAATAAACCAAGAAATGTGTTTCTAAGTTTTTCCAAAACTAAGTTCACAGACCAATAACAGAGTGTCAGGTCCAGAGTCCTAATGACAGCTAACAAATATTTCTGTGTTTCAAAATTCCCTTTAGGTAAAATCAAGGAGCTCTTTGCACCTGGTGTGATTGATGGCCATGCATTGCTGGTGCTTGTGAATGTAATCTACTTCAAAGCATCCTGGGAACGCAAGTTTGAGGAAGAAAAAACAGTTCAGAGAGATTTTAAACTGAATCAGGTACATCTGCATTCTGTAAACCTTTACATTATTCACCTTAGGTACTGTGAGCGTTGCAGCAAGCAAAATAATGTCCAGGGTTGAGCTGTCCTGTGAGTAAGGTGTGGGTGTGTTGGGAACTTAACTTGCCTCCCCTGTTGGGTAGAGATGTTGGTGAGAACTGTATTGCTTAACTGACTGTGTAATTTTCTTTTCAATAGAACAGAAAGAAACCTGTGCAGATGATGTATCAGAAAGGCAAATTTAAACTGGGCTACATTGAAGAGGTGGCTGCTCAGATCCTTGAACTCCCTTATGCTCAGAAGTCACTGAGCATGATCATCCTGCTGCCAGGTGATGAGGCTGATGGATCTGTCGGTGGGCTGGAGCAGGTAAGGCAGTACATGTCACAGACTGGGCCTGGGAGCCAGTTGTCTGAATTAACACTGGGTAAAGATCTCAATTTTTCAAAGCTTCCCACCTATTTTAATCTCCTTTCCCCCCTCAATTTATAGATTGAAAGCACAATCACCTATGAAAATTTAATGCTGTGGGCCTCTTCAGAGAACATGTTTGAGACAACAGTGGAGGTTTACCTGCCCCAATTCAAGCTGGAAGGCACCTTCAACCTCAATGAGGTTTTACAAGAGATGGGGATGACCGACATCTTCACTGAATCAAAAGTTGACCTTTCTGCAATGACGTTTGCAAAATCTCTGGTGCTGTCCAGCGTTGTCCACAAGGCGTATGTGGAAGTCAATGAGGAAGGCACCGTGGCGGCGGCTGGCACAGGAGCTTCCATTGTCAGGAGGTCCCTGCCTCTCACTGAGGTCTTCATGGCTAATCACCCTTTCTTATTCTTTATTAGACACAATCCTACCAATGCTATCGTTTTCTTTGGCAAACTCTGTTCACCTTAAAATCAGGGCCATTTTCTAACACTGTAAGGAACACTTGGATGAAAAGCAGAAATTGTTTTTTTCTCCCCAATGCTTTCTTAATCCTTTGACAGCTACTTTGTACTTCAAAATCATCACTACAGCCAGTTTTGTTTAGAACCCATGAATCGGATGCTCTGCCACTAGGCTCCTTGAATTGTAAATATTGATCTGAATCCAGAATACGAGTAAATTGTACCTTGAGCTCACTGGATATGAATAACGTTTTGTTTCCTTGATGTGCACATGTGCTCATGGTGACAATAGGGTTGAGGTGGGAAGGGACCTCTGGACCATCTGGTCCACCTCCCCTGCACGAGCAGGGCCATTTACAGCTGGTTACCCAAGACCAAGTACAGAGGCTTTTGGATATCTCTAAAGATGGAGACTCCATCACCTGTCTGTACCACCTCTCCTAAGTCTGTGTTAAATTCTCAAATAACTACAAAGAGAATTTTGTATGCATGGTGTCTGCAGGAACAGGATACAAAACCATGTATTCCTAATGATGGTTAATTATTTACATAGTATAGAAGGCTGTCTTTTATATGGGGATAAATCAAATTATTTATCTCAAGGTTTCAAAGAATGGGAAGAAAATGGTCTAAAGCATCCCACTGAAGTTACTGATGTGGAACACTATAGCAATGAACTTCCAAGAAATGTGTTTTTCCTTTTCCCATGTTGCTGTGTGGTAAATTTAAAAGTTCTGAGATGTAAATCTGAGAGACAGAGCTCTCTCCATGCTTTGAAAAATGGAAAGGTTTTTTAAAGTGCAGTATAAATCATGGAAATCACAGTTAAACATTACCTGGGAATATTTGTGGGAAAAAAATTAAACTTCTTTCCAGCTGATAGGGGGACATTACTGATAATTTGCTGGTTTAACATAAGTGATGTCTTCCTCAGAGGGATGAGTTTTAACAAATTAACATTTGTAAGGTGCTTCTTAAATTTATATATATAATGGAGAATCAGTGAATAGTATGTTTAATGGCTTCAGAAAGGAGAAGACACACTAAAATAATGATGTGCCTCTCCTGTATAGAACATAGGCTGGCTTTAAACTTGTACATGCAAAAAGCAATCTGAAAGAAAAATTCCCTCATCCTAAATTTGTAGGCATTTTGTTTTCTCCTTTTGTAAATTTTCTAGCAGCTAACATTTTCCTTTGCTTGCTCTGAACTATCTTGATGTGAACAATTAGATGCTTTGCCCATGTTGAAATTCAGGAGCAAGGTAGGATGAGGTGTAAGTTCCTGGAGAACCTCTAGTGAATGGATTCAAAGCAGACCTTGTGCTTTGAAAGCTGTTCAAATAGGGCTTCTGAAAAAGGCCATTACAATGACTCTTTTTTTTCCTGTTTTTTTAAATTCAAAATAGTACTTAACTTTTACAGTGATGAAATTCATGTGGCTCAGGAGAAGGGCCTGTATCCCATATCCTTGCTGCAATTCAAGCCTTCAGCTCTCAAGAGAATGCACCAAGTGCTCTCAGGCACCAGGCTTTAGCACAGGCTGCAGGGCAAAACTGCTCACCTTCCTTTTGAAGCCCTTACATGAAGGAGTGCAGCTTAAAGACAGAATAAGAGAGCTCCAGGACAGATAACTTTGTAGTTCAGTAACTACATTATAGATGAGTTCTGGTTTCCAGGATCTGGTGCCATTCCTGTTTTAGTCCAGTAACAGAGGATAAAAATTATCTGTATGTGGATGTCTATCATGACTAGAATGCTATGGAAGAATTTTTGTCTATATTTTTCTGATAGCATGAATTCTCCTTCACTTTCTTAATACCTGCCTAGAAAAGAACATAGTGAATGAAGTAGGTCAGCTGTGAGCTTCATCTCAGTTTTTCAGAGTGCTGCTGTGCAGCTTTTTCATCTGAATCCTCATGCATGAAATTAGATATTCTTGTTTATGGGATGTGAGTCACTGCTTTTGTGTAAGAACACTGCCCCCTATACATCTCCAAGATTATTTTGCAATCTTCCCTCGCCTGAGTGCTACAGTTTAGAAACAGAGTCCAGCTTTTCCACACACTTACTGACAGTTGTAAACATGCTGGAAAAGCACTCCCAAAGGACCTCTCTCACAAATCCTGATGGATGCCTTATTTTCTCATGCAACGCCTCATGAGGCAGGTAGCTTTTGGCACAGCCCTAGTTTCAGCCTGCAACCTCACAGAGCTGCTGCTCTGCCTCCACTCACACCCCACAGCTCCTTTTCCAAGAGATCCCCCCCTGCAGCCCACTCTGCTGCCTCTGACTTCTCTCCCCTGCAATCTGGCAGCACGAAGCAGTCCCAAACGTGGGCCAGCAATGACCACTCCTGCCTTTTCCACAGCCCTCAGCTTGCCCAGTGAGGAATCATCTCACTAAATTGTAGTGGGACGACCACTGTGGGGAAAGGCTTTCTCAAACTAGAGTTTTGTCACAGGAAAAGTCCCCTCAGTCATATTTTCAGATTATATTCATGCAAGCATTGCATGTTATCTGGTGGGGACTTAGCTGCATTTTTCTCCATGAATTCAGCTGCTGGTCTTCTGTGAGAAATGTGATATTTCTGCTCAGAGGAGTGATGAGCACAGAGCCTGTTGGCCAAAAATACAGGCATTGGTCAGCCCACAGCCACCCTCTAGACACCAGGAGGAAACACTGTGAAAAACCTGACTGCTGCTTGTGATGCAGAGCAGCCTCCAGGGCTGAAGGATGAGTGCTTTGGCAGCGTGGAGCCATTTCCTTGCTCATGAATGGTGATGAATATGAAGGATCCTGGAAGACATGCCCAGAGGCCTTTGGTGTATCTCTTGTACCCCAGACAGGAACAACTCCACCTTGCTGCCTGATTTGCCTGTTGCTTGGTGCAAACCTTCCAGAGATGCAGACTGACAATAGCTGTGGAGCTCAACAAAAGCCTCAGAAGCCCCACCATACATTTCAAGCCATAACCATTGAGGCTTCAAGCTCCCCATGCTGTTCTGCTGAAATATGTGGGCTAGGCCTAGGGCACAGGAAATCAGATCCATAGCTGGAATACAGCAGCAAATATCCAGAACTGACAACCCTGTGCTCCCATACCAGTGTCTAACTTCCTGTGGCGTTGTGGGAAAAAATCCGCATCCAGTATGATGTACTTCAGTGAACCACAGTGTCTGAAGCTTGGCCAATGCTTCTAAACCATTTAGCAGTTCTTGCAAAAAACCCAGGATGTTGACTATGTGGCTGTGTTTACACAGAGTATAGCCTTTAGAAAAAAAAAAGAGGAGATGAAAGTGACTGCAAAGCTAGCTAGAGCAGATAGGGGAAGAATTTTCTCTGTGGAAGTTAATGAAGAAGGAACTGAGGAAGATGCTGCTACAGGGGTGACCAAAAGAATGCTTTGGCTCTGTAATTCCTTATGAGTTCAGAGCTGATCGCCTGTTCCTCTTGTTGATCAAACACAATCCAAGCAAGAACGTTCTCTACTTTGGCTGATGTTCCCCCTAAGGGTAGATTAGGATCTGCTTCTTTCTGCACAAAGAGAGCACAATACTGTGGTAGAAAGGAGTAAGGCATAAATAAGATATTGATATCAAGTGCCACTGACATTTCCTGATATCTGTATTCTAGAACCCCAGAAAAAAACAGCACATTGCTTCAGCAAGACAACTGGAAAAATTATAATGGGCCTTTCCTGCTTAGAGCTCTTCTCAAACAAGTGAACACACTTAATGGAGTTTATTTAATTCTTATTTCATTCTTATTTCACTCTTAGCCATGAAAACTCCCATTGCAGTAGGGTTGTCTAAAGAGCTGGATGATGTGCTGTGTAAATCAGAAGTCCAGCAGGATGCCTTCCCTCCTCAGTCACACGACAAGGCTGATGGTGGGACCACACTCCAGGAAGTGTTGCAAGCCACTGTCCCCAGCCACCAGGTCCCAAGCCAGAGACAGCTCAGTGCTGAACCCCCCACTTTCCTCCTGCATATCTCCAGGAACTCGACTCCAGTGCCTAAACACCACCATGGGGGAAGGCTCTTGGCTGCCATGAAGGCAGCAAAACCCACAGGTCATGTTCATGTCCTGAGTGAGTCTCCACACAGATGCTGGGCATGAAGATATGCAGAGATTTGTCCCACACTCTTCTCAGACACTCTCTCCAGGCCCTCCCTTTGGAAGTAGTAAAGTGTGGCAGCAATAAAATTATTCAAAGCATTTAATTGGTATAGCTTTTTGAACCGTGATTTGGAGGTTGCCTTAGGCACTCAATGCTTTTGAATATCTGCCACGTCTTGTCTCTTGCCTGTTGTATTTCATCCATGAACTACAAGCACAGCAAAGTGTCATTTACCACCACCAAGAACTTGAATGTCTTTTACCTTCATTTCTCTGACTTGTCATTCTGAAAATAATAATGAATGCAGAAGGTAGGTTTTTTTTAGTATCACTATGAAACTTTCTAAGAAAATTCTTCTCTAGTGCTCTGATGTTTCACATGTGCCTGAAAAACTGCAGTTCTTGGAGACCATGAGGTGTTTGGCCTTGGAGGAAGGTTGTTCAAAGTATATAATTTCTCACCCTGCCAGTTCTATGACCCTCTGCCTGATGAGTGGGAAGTAATCTTACTGTGCAATAAAGAGGTGGCCACTGAAGGGAAAGTATTTCTCAATCCAGAATTCCACAATGGATGAAAGCCCTTCTAAAGTACCATATTATTTTCAGAATATATTAATGCAATTGTCTTGTGTCTGCACTGGGGTGCAGTGAGTGTGACTGAAATGGAGCTGACTGTGTTCACAGCAGCCTGTGTGGTGGTCTTTTGGGATTTCTGCCTAAAACAGTGTTGATACATTTTGGCCGCTGCTGAACTGTACTGCAAAAGCAATTATGGTCTAATTCCTGTCTAATTCTGCCTACATATTGTTTTTGCAATTATACAAAATGTGTTTATAAGCTATTAAAACATCAGTGAACAGGTATTGGTGGAGTTATGATAGATTTACACTCATGTCTGAGAACAGAATTACAGAATTCAGTCCCGATAGATTTACATTCATGTCTGAGAACAAAATTCAGTCCCAGTTCTCCAGCTGAGCAGGAAGAAAAAAGGGCCATCTTGAAGTCTCAGTTTAGAAATGAATACACAGAGTTTTCTTTCTCCATGTAGCACAAAAGCAGACAAAGGGAGAATATATTTATGGGTACATCCCGTTTCTAGTTTACAAATAGAGGAGGAAAAAATTAACCACATCTTAAATATACAGTAAACTTCAGCTCCGCAAATGAAGATGTGAGAGGCTTTCCCAAATCTTAAATGAGAAGGCATGCTGGCAGGGTCAGAGCTTTGAAGTCACCCCACAGGCATTTGATGGTGTTCCAGATCCTGTTTACCTCCCATGGCTTACTGGTAATGTTTACTTTGTACAAAAAGAAAGAGATTTAGGGAAAGGGCCAAATGGCACTTTCCCCCAGCAGTAACACTGGCTGTGTGTGCTTTCGTACCAGGGGATCTCTGTTCCATTGGCACACAGAGAGTTGCAAGGGAAGTGTTGTGTCATGATTTCTCACACACTCTTAATGTCCCTTCATCAGCATGTTATAGTTAGATATCTGCCTCCATCTGGAAAAATGTGAGGCTCTTCTGTGTGTGAATTTCACTTGGGTGTCCCAGGCCAAACCCTGAAGCTATTGAACATCTTGTTCTGTCAAGGCATTTTTGTTTGCATCCAGTGGTTGCTCAAGAACACAATAGCAGGCACTACTTTACATGCTCTGTATGAAGTAGTGGTTCTTGGAAGCATAATGTGTTTAAGTTAAGTTTTCTTAAATATCTTATTCTGTGCAGTAAAAGTGCCTTGTTTTATGAGGGATGTTGGTAAGGGATGCTGGCTGGTCTCAGGTTCCCTGTTAGATTATACACAAGTGTTTACAACCAGCCAGGATACAAGTATCTGGGATTCACAAGGTCATGTGTTTGGGTTACAGGCAGGCCAGAAGAGAAAAGGGCTGTAAATTTTTTTCCAGGGTAATATGAGAGCAAAAACTTTATCAATGGTAAAAATCAATGGAACTGAGGGAAAGCAGAAATGTGAAGAGATATACAGAACTTATTTTCAGGACAGTTCAGTAGCCCTTGGTTATCCCAGGCATGTGGGAATTTGAATTGCAGAACGAAGAAATGATATATTGTACAAATTCCATGGCAGTATGCGGAAAACATAACATGTACACATCTGAATTATTCTGTGGCCTGAAGAAGAACCTTTTCCATGGGAACAAATTCTCTTTTCACATCTCAATTGGAGCTGAATCAGTTTACATTGGCTGAAAATTTGACTCTGTGTTTTCAAATTATCCACCCGCCTGTTCCTTACAGTGCTTGGCAGACAAGGAAGGGTATTTTCAAATCTCATTTTGTTTTCAAAACTCAGTCACTAACAATATGTGCGCAATATTGGCAAACAAACTCCATTTCTGGACCTATGATGCATTTGACCACTAGCTGTAAGGACTGGCAAGAATATCCACACTAACATTTATGCAAATAAAGTACAGGACTACTGAGCCACTGCATCATTTGACTAGCTATGCAAATCATACCACAAGGATTGTCACAGGAATGAGGAAGAACAATTATTTTTAACATCCAGACTGATGGCCAAAAGCAATTCCTTTCTCCTCAGAATGGTGAAAATTACGCAATGTGCTAGAGAGCTGAGCAGCCCTGAAGGGTGTTTCAGGTTTCCCAGTCCATAATTTGGTAAAGTAGCTCAGTAGCTAACAGTACCCACAGGTTTTGGGTTGTGTGATTAGTGTACTGTTAAGTTCCTGGTTATGAGTACAACTACAATAATTACATTTTATGACTAGGGAGACACTCCCAAATATTGCGTCTTGTACAAAGGATAAATTGACTAATAAGTATTTTAACAACGTAGCCAGTAGCACATATCAAAGTTTAAATATAACTGAATGTAACTGTTTTAATTTTTAGTCAGGACAACTTAGGACCAAGCTGAGTTAAAACTTCAGGAATAACAAAGAACAGAAATGTCAGAGGTCTGGAAACTCTTTGTCCAGAAGCTTCAAAAACAGGTTCAACAAACACCTATCAACTGTAATCTAGATCTTTCATCCCACCTTAGGGCAGCAGATGCACCAGGAATCTCAAAGATCCTTCCAGCCACGGTTATGTCATTTCTAACCAAACTTAACAACAACAGCTCCACTGCATGAAAATATCTGCTATCTTTTTCACTGGCTAAGCAATATAGGAAAACAACCTCTTTTTTAAAATGCAAAGGAAATTTGCTACTTTCTGCTGCATCCCACAATGATGAATGACAAGGAAAGGGATGCACTGAGGCAGAGCCAGGTGAGGAATATTTATGGACATTCTGTATCACACAGCTTTGAAAAAATGCTGCACTTGCTATTAAGGTAAGGACAAGTGGCTTTTAAAATGACTTAAATTGCCACAAAGAAATGATATCCAGAAATATTATAAATGAGATTACCCAGAAAGCCTGAATCAGCTTATAAAACAGGGTCATCATACAGAAATATTTATCTGGGTAGTCGTATCACCTTACACTATGGAAGTCTGTTAAGAAGACATATGCAGATGTCCCTGCCTACAAATGTAATTTCCTGTTAGTCAAAGCTCATGAACAAGTGAGAAAGGGCGTGAGCAGTGAAGGTACAGGCAGAACTGGCTGTATTGCTAGAGCTATTTTTGGATGCTGATAAGTGAATCAAAGATGAAGATGAAGACTATTTTGCTGTTATTTTGTGTCATATGTAAATTTCCCTGGGGAGGCAATGGGGTTTATTATAAATGGGGTTTATTGCAATTGTGGAAAAGCTTCTGGTGCACAAAGAAGTTCAGTTGGAAAAAAACAGTGTTGGGCTCACCTTTTCCCTGGCAAGTTAAATGACCAGCATGAGGTGGCTCAGGTCTCTGCAAAGTTCACACTCATCAATTCCTGCACCTTGTTGCCAGTAAATTCAGTATTGTAGAGTCAGCAGACAGCAGTGTTATTTATAAGCTGACACTTGGTTTTCAGTAGGTTCTTGACTCATACAACCTGAAGATCACAGAAATGAATATCAGAATCTGCTCATGTGGTGCTTCCCAAATGAGCTGAGACCATCAGCAACATCTGGAGTATCTCCAACTTCCTCAACTTCAAGAGGTATGTTTTCTGCCATGCTAAAGTTTCTGTGGGTCACCACAGATACTTTATCACCCTAATTGCTCTTATATATTGTATAAGACTTGTTATTTGTTGTAGCAGATATCTGACAAACAGGGAGGGGGGCCCTCTTGGCCAGTGAAAATCAAAGGAGTCCTTGTGTTTTTCTTGCTATTCAGCAACTTCACTTATCTAATGGTACCTTTACTCACAGGCAACCTCAGACAAATCAGGTACTCTGTAATTACCACCTGAGCAGGGTGGTAGCAGAGCATGCATTTTGTAAGATGAAAGGGACAAGGAAAGCCTTTGCTGTCAAACTTGAGATCAGCCTCTGGTTGCTCGACAAGAATCTGCTTCCCTGCTATGTCCTGCAGACACTGACAGCAAAGGAAGCATATGGCTGTAAACAGTGAGAAAAAAGCCAAGGGAGAACTGTAGACATCCAAGAGATCCCCCTTCTCTTGAAGCAAAGAATAATCACAAGGAATATGCTGGTGGTCTGTTCTGCTACAGTGAGTCATTGCCTCTTGCTCTGAGGTTGTGTTCTGCTGATTGACATCACCTACTGGATCTTTGTTCCTTGCTTTGGCCTTCCTTTGCTTATCTCATCCACATCATCACAACTCTTTGTAGTTTAAAAATCATACAGAGAAGTCTTCATTCCCTTGGTCCTGGCTCCAAGGCCATCAGAAACATTTAAAAATGTTGCTGGAAAGTGAAGTAAAATTTTGAGACTTTCAGTCAAAATAATTGCAAACAGATAAACAGTGCTGGGCAAAACTTATCCCTAAGGATGTAGTGCTATTTACAGTCTTATCTAAATGTATGGAATTTTAGGTTTAGAAAGCAGGTCTGTCTGCAATCCATTCCTCTGTGCCTTAAAGCAACTTTACTATGGTAAGCGTCTGACCACCAGCTAAAGGCACTGTCTTTGAAATCTGCATTCTTGACAGAGTAGTCCATCTGAAACAAAATCTGTCACTGTCTTTGTACTTGCAGTGCTTTTACATCTTCATCTTCCTTTCCACACAGCAGCATCTCAGCAACCACTTCTCTGTAATGTTTAGAAAAAGTTATCCCGCTATTTATCCTTTTCTTTTAGCAAGTTATCAATGGAAAGGAATAAAGAGAGTCTCCTGATTCTGAGACTACTGTGACCACCTTCAATCCCCTTCATTTTTCTCTGGCCTGCAATGAACCTCTGCATTATTCAAAGAGCAAGAAGGGAGTCACAGATCTCGAAAATGCAGTGCAAGTCCTAGTCCAGCCCTCTGTTCAACAGCAGGATGAGCTGTAGCTTTGCCTTTCCCAGCAAACATTTGCATAGTAAGTCTCCTCAAAACCTACAATCCAGGAGACCCTTCAATCTGCTTGAACAAAAACTCCTGGATTTCCCAGATATTCCCATTGAAAAACTATCTCTGTCTAAGCCACACTCTAACCTACACTAAACTAACCTAGAAGAGAACAAAATAGCAAAGCAGGAGACTAGAAGAACAGCAGAGAATGTTCCTTTCTGGGAATGAATGCCTGTCCAGCTCCATTGTCTGTAATTTGACCACTGACAGAAAATTATTCATGTGAAACAAATATCCACCAAATGGAAAAATGGAGCCATAGTTAATCTTTAGATTAACTCAAAATGAATTAAGAATAGAAGTACCTACAAAACCAGAGAAATAACAAACAATGACAAAGAAACCTGGAGAAACCTGTTCACTTAAAACAGTTAAGACAAGAGCTCAAAAGTATTAGAAAACTAAGCAGGGGCTAAGAGAGTAGTGTTTCACTCTGTGAGCATACTAGATAACGTGAATTTTGCTTTAACAGATTCCTACACAGAAGAATGCATTTTAAGGTATTTGTGGCTTTTAGCACATACCCCTGTACCCGAAAGCCATGAATTATTGTGCTTCAGGATTGCAATTTTCCATTCTCTGTATTAATATGGATTAAAAATTGCCGGTATTCCTGAAAGACAAATACTTGGTTGTGTCTTGCTGCTCAAAACCCATCTTCTTTCTGTTCTGGGAGACACCTGGATGCTACCCTGACTTAAAACTGTTACATCTTGTAGCTCCTACCTGTTCACTTCCCCCTCTTATATTCCACGACATTTTTCCTCCAACTGTGCTATGCCTAGTGCCCAAAATAAGAATGCAAGAAACCAGAAGAAAGGGAACAGCATCTGCCTGGTTCTGCTCTGAAGTTCCCTGTTGGTGACAATGTGAGTGTGGGGGAATCCATTCAGTGCAGGTAGCTCGGGGTGCAGCTGCAGGCTGGGCTCTGGGTGGTAGCCCCAGGCAAGGGGCCATGAAATGCTGACGCTGTGCAGAACAAAGGGCCAAGGGAGCTGTGGCTCAGCCAGGGGATTGGACTCTCCAGGAGCCAAGGATCTTGGACTCACTCTTAGGTTGTGAGGGTATAAAAGCCCAAGGTGTCCTTTCTTTGGTGTCCCTCCTTGGAGGCATCAGATCCAGCTGATATTTTGTTATTGCACCAATATTTGAATTATTTTAAGGATTGAGATGTCTGAGGCTCTGTGATAGTAAGGAAATCTGGTGTGACTGTGGGTGTGGGGGATTCAGCTGTGAAGTGGCCTTGATGCCAGCTTGGTTGGTGCAGATGTAACTGCTGGAGTGGCTCCTGGATGGTCAGACAGAGAAGTTTCCTCAGCACTGAGGAACAGGCTCAGCAGGTAGGTTTTTAGGTGACAATGTGGAGAGCAGCCAGAAACCAGGAAAGTAAACCAGATGCTTCTTTGGGAAATTTTCTTGCCCCTGTGTTAAGCAAGTTAAACCAGACTCCACGGCTTTCATTGCTTCAGGCAAAATCTGTGCAGGTCTGACTCTCTTGTTCTTAGGGCTTGAATGAATAATGTGCTTTTAATTTCTATTTCCTCCCAAGAAATAGCTATGGGAAAATTCAAACCAAAAGAGAATGAAACCTATGACTACCTTGTGACTGATAGGAAACTGCCTTTAGAGTTTCCTAAATACCAGAGAAGTCTATTATCCAGTTGGGTAGATGTGTAAATATATCTTAGTAGTGATAACTGAGTACTTGTTACAAAACTGTGTTGTTAGTGCTTGCATCCACTCAGTGAATACTTGCCCACCCACACACCATATCAAACTGAATGTGAAGAAGGATCATTTCTCAGGAAAACAACACCAGAGATATACTACTTCTTATAAGTAGGTTGCTCTGTCCCTGCTGCCTATGCCTTGCTGAAGCCATATAAGACAATCATCAGATGTCCTCAGAGACATTGACAAAAATGAGGAGTAATGAGAAGTTCTAGGCTAAACTTAGGCTATAGTTTAGCCCAGGACTAAATCAGTGGGCTGGTTATAGCAGTATAATTATTTCTACTACAAAAACTGTATGTTGCATTCATTGGTGACACTTCTGATGTAAAAACACAACAAAATTCTTTGAATTTATTTCTTTACAGGTGCAAAACTCCCCCTGAAATTGCCTTTGCTTCTAGGAGTTTGTTTTCTTTCTTTATAACTAAGATTTTTTTTTATATCTTAGTATGCATTTGAAATGGTGACTTTTTTCGTAACTCCTAGGGATATGGAAAAATTCAAGATTCCACAACAGGTCCCCTAATTATACTGACTGGTTGCAACAGACAGGAATGTGATTCATCGTGAGTGAAATTTACGCTGCCACTGGGAGTGGCAATGGTTTTATATCCCATTGCTCCAGAAGATTCACCAAGAAGCTCGACTGTCAACTTGACAAGTTGACACCGTCAGTCCTGAGGAGAAGGTAAATATCTCCATGATCTTTAATTCTGAATGACAGAACTAGGATCTAAGGATCAATATGTCCATTAGTAATATACATACCTCCTTTGCACATATATATGGTATGTGACATATTTTGAGGAAGAGATAATATTTCCAAATTGCTGTGCAAAGTTTTGGATTACATTGAAATGTATGGGCTGTGTATTGAATCTGTGCTTAACTTGTAGAATGGTACTTCTAAACTTCTACTTTCCAAGTGTGCTTCTAAAGAAGATTAAAACCATTTGCCACTTCTTCTGTATGACCCAGACTGGAAATTTATAAGAGCATAGTCTTTCTATAATGCTCTATCTTTCAAACGTTTATATAGACAATTTAATTCTTCTTGTGTAATAAGGGAAATATGCTTATTATATGTGTGGAGGAAATTATTCAGACTCAGTAAGAATCAAACCAAATGTGACTTAGAATAGTGGAACTTCTAAAATACTGAACTTATGATCAGATGCTTCTGCAACACTTTACTGGATGCAGACACTGGGAAAAGTCTTTCATGAGAAAGGAACTCTGTTCTAGGTCTAAGACATGAAGAGTTTTGCAGAACATTCAAGATGATCTGTTTGTAATAATTGTGACTCTAACTGAGAGATATTTGGGAAAAAGAGTTTAAGCTGCAGGAAAAGGAGTTTAAGCTTCAGATTAAAAAAATGTCTGCAATTTTCTACTAATGCACAATGTGTTTCTGTTCAAAATCTTACTAAGTGAGCCTGTCTGTAGTTCCATTTTCTGTCAAACATTTGTTAAGCAACCAGCCTTAAAAGGACACAGTAACTGAGGCAGAGCTGAGTAATACACACGAAGTTTTTAGAGAGAAACAAAGAGTAAGATATTATGAAGAGTGTGATTAATAAGTGCTATGCCTGGAGGACTCAAGGCAAAAAGATCAGGATATGAACTGAGCTGGAAGTTTGGTTAGGACAAAGTTAGGGCTAAGTGGCAAAGCCGTAGCTATGGTGTGAGCTAGAGAAGCAGCTCAACTCAGAATACTGTTTCTGCAAATGTGTTTCTTCTGCTATTCAGGGTGCAGGTTTTCAGATTCACTGTGAAATCCCAAATGTAATGAACAGGGAAATTTCCATGAAGTACTGAATAACTCAACCAAGCTATTGTAAAAAACCTCACCAGGGCATCTAAACATAGTAGGTGTAAGGATGAGAAGCCTAAATTATTTTTACCCTTGTTTCAGGTGATCACAGTGCCACAATGTGCTCTCTTAGTGCAGCCAATGCCAGGTTCTGCCTTGACTTTTTCAGAGAGCTCAACAAAAGAAAAAGAAATGAAAACATCTTCTTCTCCCCACTAAGTCTTTCAGCTGCCTTTGGAATGGTTGTCCTTGGAGCCAGGGGCAGCACACTCGAGCAGATTGAGAAGGTAGGTCTGTTCGGAAAAAGGAACAGTGGCAAGATATAGGCCAAGAGGCTGTTTGTACCATCTGATACAGCTCCTAAACATCCACAGGGCTGATGCACAGAAAGCCCTTTTAAAAATACATTATGCTGTTCCTAATACCAAACTTCTTCAGACTAAGCATTATTATTGAAGTGACTGTTCAATGAAGACATCAGTGCTAAGGAAATTGTTTTGGAGGGATCCCTGCACTCTCAGAGCTCAGAAGAATTCCTTACCCTTAATGCATTTTTTTGCCTTCTCTGTACACTCAAAGCCTTCTTTCTCATACAGAAAGATTTCAAAGATTTCATGCACTCACTATCTCCTAAAAACTACTTGCTCACTTCCAAGGATTTTATGGTAAAGAACAAAGGGGCCTTTCCACAGAGACTGTGTCTGGCTGTGTTTTGGGTTAGGCTTGCAACACTGCTTCAGCTTTGAAGTACCTTCACTCAGCTGCATTAATCCAACATTTATGTTGCAGGTCTTTCATTTCAGAGAAGTTTTGAGCAGTACAAGACAGGAAAACAGATACCCTTCTGAGGAGGTAAGACACAATTTCACCTCTAAGCTGAAACAAGAGGAGCCAGTTTGTCAGCCTTTTTCCTTGAAGGCAATCACTTAATCAGAAAGCACAGCAAGGCTGATCAACCTCTCCATCTAGATTTGCTGACCTGCTTATTACTGTTCCTTTATTAGTTATTTAAGGGGCCTTGTGAGATCACACATTTCAACAGCTGAGCCTTCTCATTATGGGCTTCTAACCAAAACAGCAATGCCAATCTAAAATGTGGTAAGTGCTTCAATTGCCATCTGCAAAGGTTAGACTACAGAGCATGCCAAAGGCACCTTGGCTTCTCCCAGCCTCTAAGGCAGCAGCCTTTTGCTCAGTGTGCACAGAGACATCACTGTAGGACACGGCGTGGTTTGGAGGTGAACTGGCACGGGCCTGAAGGGGAACTGTTTTGTCATTCTGCACATGTGGCACAGGGAGAAAGCAGGTGATGTCCTGGTGCATTTATTCCAGTGCCTGGAATCAGCTGGGTGGAGTAGGGCTTCTCATGCAGAGAGAGGCTGCGATTCACCCTCAGGTCCAACTTTGCATAGGAAAGCTCAAGCCTACCACGAAACATCTGTTTTCCTGTTTGAAGTGTGAAGAAGATGAAGGAGTCCATTCCCAGTTCCAAGCTCTGTTGGCTGAAGTCAGTGAACCTGGACCAGGCTGTTGTCTCACCATTGCCAACAGGCTCTTTGGAGAAATTACTTATCCATTCTTCCAGGTAAGCAACCGTGGTCTCCCCTGTAACAGCTCCTAGGAGTGGGGAGCTCAGCAGAATGTTTTCCATCATAAAGCACAAAGGGACATATGCCTTTTTTACTAATTTCTTTCTTGCTGATCTACTACATGGAACTATCCTGAAGCCATGAAATTATCTATCTTATAAAAATCATCACATTGCAATAAACTTCTGTGATTTGTACTTTCCAGCAATACTTGGACTCCACAAAGAAATTCTATCGAGCAGAACTGGAACCAGTAAATTTTAAATACACAGAAGAAGAAGTCAGAGAAAAAATTAACTTCTGGGTTGAAAATGAGACAAAAGGTAAAGACAAAAATGTGCAGGTTTTTTGGTTTGCAATCGAATCACTTAGGAATATCATTCTCTACTTTTTTTCCAAAGATAGCAAGATTTTTATATATTCAACACCTACACTAATTTTTTCTTTTCACAAAAATGCCTTGAGTTCCTTGGTTCCAAAGCTGTACATAAATATTTGCCATTTGTCTGACAGCATCATACCACTTGTCAATTTAAAATAAATAACCATTAATAGTCAAAGTCAGCTGATTGCCAGAACAAATTAATAATTCTTCTTAATTCATTATTTTTAAAGGTAAAATCAAAGACCTATTTGCTGCTGGTTTTATTGATCCTTCTACTGTACTTGTCCTGGTCAATGCTATATATTTTAAAGGAAAGTGGGCAGTAGAATTTAAGAAAGAAGACACTAAAGAAATGTATTTCCACCTGAACAAGGTACAGTATGGGCAGGAACAGAAGCAGCTGGGGGATGGAGGTCAGATGTCTGTCTCCTATAGTAGCAGATGGGGGCTTTTCTCCTCTCTGTTGTCCCAAGACAAAACAGTGATCTTAAGCAAGAACAATAGAAGGCTGTATTTCTCTCCGTTTTCCTAACCAAATATGTAAATGTTTGTACCAATTCACATCAGAAGTGGTTCTTGAGCAGCTGAGATCCTTGATGGACCAAATCCGCTGAGCACATGCACTAACTGTGTTGGGGATTTTGCAGCTAAGGGTGCTGTTTCAAAAATAGCCTGCTCTTGAGATTGAAACTGAGGATTCTCTTTCTCTGCTGCTATTTCTGAAGAGAACAGTGAGTGCTTAAGGGGAAAAATGTACTAAAGACAAATTATCTCAGGGGAATGTATACATTATTCATGAAGAATTTAATTTATGGTTGCATAAGATGTATCCGTTTCCTCATCTGACACACCAGAAAAAAGAAAGATGTAATCAGAAAATTGTGGGTAAAGTAATTTGACACCATTAGAAAGGGAAATGTAGTTTTTATGCTTCTAAAATGGATAACTTAACTGGGACTACAGTTGAGAGGAACACATCAATGCTACAAGTACATTTAACCCATGACCAGTTTAAATAATGTTTTTGGGCTCAACTATAATCTCAGTGCTGAAACCAATTAAAACCAGGGTGATAATTTCTGTATTTCCCATTTAATATGTTTCATGTGTTCCAGAATGAGAGAAGGAAAGTGCAAATGATGTTTCAAGAAGGATATTTTAACATGGCCATCATAGAGGAATTGAAAACAAAAGTCATAGAGCTCCAATACTACAATAATGAACTGAGCATGTTCATTCTTCTTCCTGAAGATGACTGTGAGGACTTTACTGGCCTAGAACAGGTAAGACTTCATTTTCTCTCTAGTAACATACATAGAGAGCAATACTTTAGCATTGCTCCAGTGTGGTCAGAAGACAAGTGGGGAAAACTGAACTTCCTTTCCTTGCATTCATTATGGTGCCAATCATTCCTCCCAATACCACCTTACAGCTTGAATGTGCCCTCACCTATGAAAAACTCACAGAATGGACCAGCTTGGCTACGATGCAACCACTGAGAGTGAAGGTGTACCTGCCCCAGTTCAAAATGGAGGAAAGTTATGTTCTCAACAACACTCTCCAGGAGATGGGAGTAATGAATGTTTTTGCCTGGGGAAAAGCTGATTTGTCAGGAATCTCTATGAAAGATGGCTTGGTTGTGTCCAAGGCCATCCAGAAGACAATCATGGAAGTCAATGAAGAGGGCACTGAAGCAGGTTGTTCCATGGGGCTTCTTGCAATACCTCTGTGTCGCCCAGTAACTTATGAGTTCAAAGCTGATCATCCATTCCTCTTCTTCATCAGACACAACCAAACCAATACCATTCTCTTCTTTGGAAGATATTCCTCTCCATAAGTGGAGGTTATATTGGAAATTAGATCTTTCTCCCCACTTACATCCCAACTGGAAAACAATAAGGATAAAAGACAAAACAAATGACATTTCTCTAGACTTTATCCTAAAGTCTAGTTTGCTGTAAATAAAAAGACTATCTGAGAAGACCCAAATTAAAGATAAAACCCTTAACCCCATGAATCTTAGGCATATTTTACTTATAGGAGGCCTCATGAAGATGACATCTACCTTAAAATACACTATGAGGTATTTGCTGAAAAGCTGTAGTCCTCTAGGGACATCTGCAAAGAAAATTTTACTTTGAGCCTTTCCTAATGGGTATGCATCAAATAAACCCGTGACTTCAGAGCCCTGAAGATAACTGATACATTCTCTCACATGAAGTAGGCAGGAGATAGGGATCTGCATTAAAAACATAACCTCAATACTTGGTCTCTTTTAGCCTTACCTACCTAAGGTCTCAAGGAAAATACCTCTTTATAGGGGAGCAGAAAAACATTCCCCTGGGGCCTCCTATTAAATATTGCTTGTGGGCAGTGTTTTAAACTGGAGCTCTCAGAGAGCAGAGAAGACAGAAGATTTTCTGGTGTAATTTTGCTTGTTCTCAAGAAGGGCAGACCCATTGCTTATTGTTCTTTTCTGTGCAAACCCTGTAGGTGTGAGCAAGTTCTCCAACTTCCTCATAAACTTCCACATAACAAAAATGGGGTTTCAGAATAATGGAACAATTTTCTGACTAGGCCTGCTCTGTGATGGCTGGGAATGAAACATATAATTCCTACATTAAACTTTGAGTAGTGATCAGCTATTCTCACTTCTAAGAGCCAGCTCTTTTTGGGCCTCAGGAGTTTCTTGCTCCAGCTGTTTTATTCATCATTAACATTAAAAAAAAACAACTC
>VZTT01016593.1:37157-51438 GCA_013400855.1 Buphagus erythrorhynchus | reverse complement strand
ATTATAGAACAACTTACTCCTATTATTGCTATAAACAACAGAAAAGCAACCTCCAAATTTGTGGCTAGTTGTATTAGGCAATAGTAAGAAGTACACAAAGAGTGTAGTGAGTTGACTACGTTTCATTTAAAGATTGAAAGCAGTCACAGAAGAAATGAAATATTAAGTTTGCATTGTCTCAAACACCATTCAGAGCCCTCTGAATGGATGGCCACAGGGAAACGAATTCATTCAATGTTATATTTATCATATCAAAGGGTGGATGAAACTTTCTATTCCCTAAAAGGCAAATACAAGGTACTATCTTGCTGATAATATCTTGTTGAAAGAAAACAAACACACAGTCGCATGTAAATTGATCGGGAGTTACAATATTTCTAATGATCAAAGAATTGGTAGGCTTCACATCATTCACTTGTTCAGCATCACAAAACCAGCAATGAACTGGCAGTTTCTGGGCTATTGGCAGCACTTTTTAAAACTAGCACTACAAATCGTGACCAAAAGTCATATTTCTGTTTGCTTTAGGTAACGCTGATTTCACAATGGGCTCCATCAGTGCAGCAAATGCAGAATTTTGTTTTGATGTGTTCAAAGAGGTGAAAATTCACCATCCCAATGACAACATCTTTTATTGCCCCCTGAGCATGATTGCAGCCTTGGCCATGGTCTATCTGGGAGCAAGAAATAACACTGAGTATCAGATAGAGAAGGTAAGTTACATAAATGAGTACAAACTCTCTGTGATCCCATTCAAAGAGGCAGCAGATTATCCATTTATATCTTCCAAACCTGCCTAGCAAAAGAATGGCTTTCCAGATTCTGGAGCCACTTTTCACTTACTGCATTTCCCCATGAAGGGCAAGAACAGCTTTTGGTTTTCATCAAGAAAGAGCAGTTTTGGAGGATGGTTAGGGCAGGTCTCTTGCTTCGGCTTATATTATCTCAGAGACCTGATTCCTTCCAGATGGAAAGGACAACTTGAAACATACAAAAGATGAAATGGTTCGGAAAACATGAGTCATAAATACAATGTAAGGCTGTAGCTGATTTATGGACAATGCCATTAAGTGGAAAAGAAGGGTCTAAGATGAAGATCACAATCACAAATTTTCAGTGTGGTGCCTGGTTCAAAGCTCACATGAAATTTCTCAGTTCGTCTATGTGCTAATCAGACTTGGCTAGTGAAAACCTACAGTTTTAGCACAAACATCAATGACTGTCAGTGGACTTCACATACCTAATTTTTACTTTCAATTACAGGTTCTTCACTTTGACAAAATTGCAGGACTTGGAAGTATCCAGAGCAAGGTACAGAAATCTAAGGTATATTGATTTCTCTTTCACATCTTTTTCCTGAAAAGAGACTGTTCTGATTATGCTTTTAGTAGTATCAACACCTTGTCAAACCTTTGCTAATTCTCTTAATTTAAGAGATGTAAGTTAAAAAAATACAAAAAACCACCAAAGCCCAAAGAACAACAGCAACAAAACAAATGTCAAGCAAACAACCACCAACAAAAAACAAACAAAAAAAAAACAAAAAACAAAAAAGAAAAAAAAAAAAAAACCACCAAAAAAAGAGGACAGGCTGCTCATATTGCAAGTGACAGGACAGGATGAGGTGCTTTGGGTACCAGGATACACTTTGGTGTAAATGAACTCCACACTTTCAAGTGCTGCTGGGGTACCTGAAGCCGGGGTACAATAGGCAGACTTGGAGTTGAGACTCCAAGTGGGACAGGAAAAAGCTTCAGTAGAAAAGAGCCCAGAATCCTCAAAGGATGGAAAGTAACTGCACTCTTACAAAGCTACAGGGACTTTTCCAGCCTCCAATTCCCACTGCTACCCCAAGAGAACCATGAGGGGTCCCAGTATCTTGATATCTAAGTACACGTATGCTTCTGTCCATGTTATTCTGCTGCCTCTGTAAAGATAACAAAAGCCATAGAGCCTGGTCTGTCCCCATTCACTTGGGATCCAAAACACAAGGTGAGACTTAAAAAAAGATGAGACTTTTTTTTTAACAAGGGTAGTATCTAAAGTTAGAGCATTTAGGGACTCATTAAGCATTTAGAAAGGAGCTGTTCAACAAAATTATTCTCAAAAAATAAAGCCACACCTGCTTTTTATCAGTGTGCAGTTTTCTTACATGCTTTTAGCCTGTGTCACCATTCTTGAGACTTGAGACAGGTAATCCATTTTTTTTCTGTATTACAACACACTTCCTGACTCCCCTGCCATCTAGCTCTCTTCTTCCATCTGCAGCTTCTGCAAAAAATGCAAGCAGCACCTGGGAATTAGAGGCTTTGTACCTACGACAAGTCACCAATTTCAACAATTAACCACTAGAATGAGTGGCATAATAGGCTGTGGATGAATTATACATCATTATCTGCTTATACTGAACATCCCTCCTATGGAACTCTTAGACTCTATTACATGTTCATTTGCAAATGTTCAAACACTGTGTGTTTTCCCACATTATTTGTACCTAATAAGTAATCCTCTTTCTCATAAAATAACCTAACAGCTATACTTTTTTGTCTTCTTATCAACAACTCAGTGTGGCAAGTCTGTGAATATCCACCTACTGTTTAAAGAAATTATCTCTGATATCACTGCACCAGAAGCCAATTATTCACTGCACATTGCCAACAGACTCTATGCTGAAAGGACAAGTCAGATCCTACCGGTAAGTGATCTCTTGTTAAACCTGTAAAATTTATCTTTAAAAATAAGGAAAAATGCTTTAAAAAAGGAAGTGGACTTAAAGGTGATAAAACAGTGTAAAATAAACCTGAAAACAGGGGGTTTGGATCAGGCCTTCTTCCAGAAATTCTTAAACATTTTTAATATATGCTTCTAACTGGTCACATAGTAAAGATGTCAGATCTGAAATTGTCATGAAAGAAAATAATTTTTCTGGTCTAGTTTTAGCAAATTCTTTCCGGAAGTAAGCAATGAGAACACCTTAACCATGACATCAGTATAAAAATCTTAGTAGCCCTACTTTATTTCACTTTCATATTGTTCTTTAAAAATTACTAGTTCACTGGCTATAGTTAATTGGTGTCTTTACAGATCTACATAAAATGTGTGAAGAAACTGTACAGATCTGGTCTAGAAATGGTCAACTTCAAAACAGCATCAAATCAAGCCAGACAGCGCATTAATTCCTGGGTGAAAAATCAGACAAATGGTAAGTCAGACAAGATTATGAAATATACTTCTCTCTGACAACTGTATTCTAGCAATTTCTGAAAAGACTAAACATTAGAGGAGAAATTTCCTCCTCCTGCCCTCATTAGTGGTTATTTTCTGTGGAAAGGGATGACTCTCTTGCACCTGTGTGGCAGTGACAGAGTGTTTTAAATACATCTGGCAAAGGCAGAGGTGCCATGATATGCACACTTAATATGCACAGTTTATATGCACACTTTTTTTATCTGGAGAGATTTTACAAGGTTAGTCCCAGCTTCTCTAGAATATTGGCATATTTTTACAAGGATGTGCTGGATAGGTAAGAAGTAGGCATTCAGGGGAGAAAGTAACGCACACTAAGCCGATGGTGGGAAATAAATGATTCAGAATCTTGTGTGTATTTATTGTGTTGAGGTGGGAGGAAAAACCTAGAGTGAATTGTGAGAAACAAACATATTGAGAAAGAGAAAATCTGTGCTGGTTCTTCCCTCTCCCTTTCCTTCTTTTCTATAGAAATATTTCTTTTTTTCCAAGGGCTGGTTAGAAATGTTCCTGGGAATCTATAACACTCTTGAACCTACTTGTCTTCTTGCAGAAATGTCTGGCCAGATGCCAGTCTTTCAGTGTATTATTCAATCATCCTCATGAACCTTAATTCCATGTGCAGACTATAGGAGAAGGAATAGTCAAGTGAAAGAGCAGTATATTGATTGATTTCTAAAACGCAAGACTACTGCTGTGTCACTTACCACTCTGTGCCCCACTTCTTTCTTAAAGGAGAGATCCGGGATTTCCTTGAGCCAAGCTCTGTTAATCCTCAGACTGTGCTGGTCCTTGTGAACGCCGTTTACTTCAAGGGGATATGGAAGACCACGTTTAAAGAAGAACACACTCAGAAAGTGCCCTTCAATGTGACAGAGGTGGGGGGCAGAGTCACAGTTTCTGGCCCTATGTGTATTTATTGTATTTACAATCCTGTTGTCATTGGCTGGGTGATTTACCTGGGTGCCTCACTGTTAGATTTACGACAGCTGTGTCTGACAGAGCAAACCAGCAGATGAGACAAAAATGGAGACACAGCTCTTCTCCAAAGGCAGCATGACTGAAGATTGAGTTCTGTCCTTTCAAATGCCTTGCACATTTTTCTGACAAAGAAAAAAATTGCTTCTGCATCACATTTCACATTTTTGTTCCTGCAGCAAGAGAGCAGACCTGTGCAAATGATGTATCAGAACAACACCTTCAAAGTGGCAAGAGTGGCTGAAGACAAACTTAAGATCCTGGAGCTTCCATATGCCAGTGGAGAGCTGAGCCTGCTGGTGCTGCTGCCTGATGACATCTCTGGCCTGGCACAGGTATGGCCCTGGCAGGGCAAGCAGAAGAGTTATGACTTCAGTGGGGCTTGGCTGCTGTCAGACCTTTTGCTGTCCATTGACATTGCAGCTGCCCACTCCACAGAGATGTTAGGCAGGCAGGGGAGCACCAAATCTGCCCAGGTGCTCAGGCAGAGCCTCTTAGGAGAGTCCTGAGCTCAGTTTTATAAAATGAAGGTAAAGCAGTGTTTTTGCAGCTCTGCAGAAGAAGATGTAAATATGGGCAGTGTTATAAAATTGCCCATCTATACTTAAGAAAGGAAAAAAATCAACACAGTACAAAATATATGAACAATTACTCCTATTTCAGTAATATTTTTAAATTATAAAATAGAGCTATTGCAGATGTAGAAGAGTTTGCAGAAGAGCTGTAGAAGAGGTGCTATCAACTATAGGTAAATTTTCATGGCCTTGTTTTTGCAATCTTTCACAAGCTGACTCATTTGCTAAGCTGTGAATCTGTTGGGTTGCACCTCATGAGACACAAGATTACTTGGACAAAGGGGGATGGGTCAAGTTGGTAAAGAACTGAATAAAATGAGAGTGACTCAGGCAGTACTGGAGAGGCAATTAATAAAATACCAGAAGGATGCCAATAGGATGAGCTTCAGGAACCATTCTGGTTGGGGTTTTACTTTTATGATAGACTTGACAGAAATGAATGGTAAGAAGAAGTTGGATTTGCATCCTAGGCATTTCATTCCCTGCCTCTCTTTGCAGCTTGAGAACAAAATCAGTTTTGAAAAACTTGCAGAGTGGACCAGTTCCAAGGTGATGGAAAAGAAGAGGGTGAAAGTGTACCTCCCACGCATGAAGATTGAGGAGAAATATAACCTCACATCTGTCTTGACATCTCTGGGTATGACTGACCTGTTCAGCCCCTCAGCCAACCTCTCTGGCATCTCCTCAGCAGAGAGCCTGAGGCTGTCTGAGGCCATCCACGAGGCATACATGGAAGTCACTGAAGAGGGCACTGAGGAGGCTGAGTCAGCAGATGACACAGAAGACATCGAACATTCTTCTGAGTTTGAAGAGTTCAGGGCTGACCACCCATTCCTCTTCTTGATCAAACACAATCCAAGCAATCTGATCCTCTTCTTTGGTAGATATTGTTCTCCCTAAAGAGTAAAGGGCTGGAAATAATGCTTGCCTACCCCTAAGAAACAGACCCCCTTTACTCTAGTATTGTAGTATAATCTCATCTTTTCAATATTTTCTGCTAGTGGAAAGGCTACTCTAAATTGTTCCCTTTCCTGAAGCTTCCAGAGCAAAGACACCTGCAGGTGAGGAAACAGCAGCGTGTTTACTCCTTTCCCTTCTCAGACTGGTTTCAGTGTTGATTGAGCCAAGCAAAGACTAAGCCCACAGAGAATAGAGGCCCTCACAGGCCAGGAAGGGGTCAAATGATTTTCACTTAAAGAAGTAGTTGCAGACAGGGCTCCAAGTGTTTGGTATTCCTTTACATGGAAAGCCATGAGCTACGGTCATCCCATTCTCTGGTACTATCCTGTTAACAAACCCATGCAGCTCCCAAAACATTGGCTTTGAGACCCCCAGTCTGGAGAAGATGCTTGTGGACAAGATTCTGCTATGCAGGGTATTAATTGGTGCCTATGTAAATTTTATTTTTTTACTTTGTTCACATATCCACTATGACCAAAGCTGTCCTCTCATCATGAGTGCCTCATGTAATACAGAATTTCTTTCAGAGGTTATCCAAAGTCATGGAGAGTTTTCCTTCCTCTTCAGAATGTTCAAGGAGATCTAACTTCATCTAGGTGCAGTTATGTCTTGTCACAGAGTATAGAGTCAAATATGGAATGGGTATCTGGATGATCCAGGACTCAGAACTGCCAAGCAAAAGAGTTGTCTGAATTCTTGTTTAAAACATTGGAAGTCACTTCAAATTTGAGAACATTTTGATTTTTGTGAAAAATCCTGTGATGCTAAAGTGATGTTAAAGAACCTGATTTCTCTATGAGAGTTTTGTGAAAAAACACAGCTTTTAAAATAATTCCTGTCTCTTTTGATTTTGCTTAGCAAGTAAACTTCAATTTGTTCCTGGAAAGCTCTCAGTTGTTCAAAACTCAAGAACATTATTATTCTATGAATGTAGCTGGGTTTCTTTGTTCCTATGGTAGCTCAAGACTACCTCTCTTGTTTTCAAGAAATACATGAGAATCCCAATTTTCTCTGTCTTTTTTTTTTTCCTATGTGTCCACTAGCATCTCCAAATATGGATTGGCACAATATTATGACCTGTTTTCATTCTAATCACATATTACTGATTTTGATGCACATAATCGATTTTTTTCTTTATTAACACAATAAAAGAAAGTCACAAATCCTTGTCATGAAATTATGTGAATTTTCTTAATTTTCTGTATGACTAACCCTTAAAATATTATTACATTGTTAACTGTTGTGAGCAAAATGGGATTTAGTACAAAATCCTCCAGTTTTTAGAATGAATAAAGTATGTAGATTTGAAGTTTCCTACCCATTTATGAAATAAATGAATGCACATATCTAGATTTTGATTCCTCTCTGTAGTACTGACTACCAAGAAATAGCCCAGTGAAATATTAACTTGTTCTTATGTATTTTTCAATACAATTCCCATGGATATTAAAGATGCACTATCAGTCGGATAAATATTTCAAGGAAAAACTATTCCAGCAACTCTGCCATTTGAGATGATGAAATCATCTGAAAAATCATATAACTCAAAGGGCATAAGAAAGAATAAGTAGATGGAGTACTCTTAGGCAAAGCATTTCCCCACTGAGAGTTTTGAGAGGAGGTACTCTGTTGTTAATATCAGCTATTCCAATAGTAAGAGACAGGGAAACCCTGAATGTACATACAGACTGGGCAATAAGTTGCTGGAGAGCAGCCCCACAGAATGAGACCTGGGGGTCCTGGTCCATGGCAAGTTGAACAGCAGTGCCCTGGCAGCCAGGAGGGCCAACCCTGTCCTGGGGGGCATCAGGCACAGCATGGCCAGCTGGGCAAGGGGGGGATTGTCCTGCTCTGCTCTGAGCTGGGGCAGCCTCACCTCCAGTGCTGGAGGCAGGTTTGGGAGCCACAGTATAAAAAAGACATTAAATTATTGGGGAGAATCCAAAGGAGGGCCATGAGCATGGTAAACAGCCTTAAGGGGAAGCAACAGAAGGAGCAGCTGAGATCTTGGTTTGTTCAGCCTGGAGAAGAAGAGACTGAGGGGAGACCTCATTGCAGCTACAGCTTCCTCAGGTGGGGAAGCAGAGGACCAGGAACTCCTCTCTGGTGACTTGCAACAGGCCCTGAGGGAACATCAGGAATTTGTGTCAGGGTAGGCTTAGGTTAGGTATGAGGAAAAGGTTCTTCACCCAGAGGGTGTTTGGGTGCTGAAACAGGCTCCCCAGGGAAATGGTCACAGCACCAGCCTGACAGAGTTCAAGAAGTGTTTGGACAATGATTTTGGGTACATGCTGTGATTGTTGGGGCTGTCATATGCAGGGCCAGAAGCTGGACTTCATGATCCTGACGGATCCCTTCCAACTCAATACATCCTAGGATTCTATGATTCCATTTCCACATTAACACAGAGTGGCATGGTAAAAGCAGGAAAGGAAAGAAGGTGGTGCTACCTGTCTGACATCCACTTTATTTGAATACCATCAGGATGTTTGTGATATAGACACAGTTGTTTTTCAGTGGTAAAGACAACTATTTCACCAAGTACATTTAAATTATTTTTCTTTAGAAATTAAACCAGTTGTCTAAACTGTTCCAAGAGATGCAAAATTTCAACAACTCAAGGCTTGCCATAAGCAGTTTAATCACTTTCTGCATCTCTTGTAGCCAGAAGCACTTGATCCAGTCTGTTAAATTTAAAAGCCTGCACACTTAAACAATATGGAGACTTCAAAAGGGTTACATTTGAAAACTTTCCTTCCTGTGGTTATTAAACTGGAAAGTGTTTAAAGTACAGAGATATGTCTCAGTGACCAAGGTTGTTTCCTGAACAATAAAGGTCAAAATGAAGGAATGGGAAAAAAGCAATGGGATCATGAGACTTAGAGAAAAGACAGAAGACAGTAAAAAGTGCAAATTCAGAAATACTGTACTAAACCTGTAACTTGCTTTAATATTTGCTTTTAACAATATTAAAATGTTCCAAAAGTTTTTCATGAAAAAAGGCAAAAGTAAATAAACTTTGAAAACGTCCTTGTTGCCACTGCCATTTTTGTCACAGCCTTCCAAAGGGTTTTCTGAAGAACTGAGACCCTTTTTCTCTTACAGACTGCTGTGCAGTATCAGAAATAAGGCTTAGCAGGTAAAAAGACAAAATCTGAAACCTTTTGCATCTAGTGGTACAAATTGCACCCCTCCAGAAAGCACAAAGAGCCACCCAAGGCTCTGCCACTATGAGGCAACATTTCTCTCTGTAGGGCATGGAAACAATACTTGTCTGTGAAACGTGCCATACACTCCCATTCAAGTGCCTCATCCACACCACTGTACTTTCTTTGCACATTAATGTGCAATAACCCTGCTATCTCCATCTCCCTTGGGAACTCCCTCTAGATATAATATGCAAGCTGAGACTGGAAGTGACCTCTGCTGATTTTCTGTTCCAAGCTCCCCCTTTCAATCAGGGTGAGCTATAGTAGGTTGCTTGGGTTTTGAATTTTTCCAAGGATGGAGACTCCACAGCCTCTTTGGGCAACCTGGATTTGTCTCCCTATCCATAAGAAAATGTATTTTCTTATGTTTAAACGTAATTTCTGCTTTTTCAGGTTGTGTCCCTTCTTTCTTGTCTGTTCACAGGAGAAAGTCTAGCTCCATCTTCTTTTTACCCTCCCATCAAGAAGGCTATGCAGGGATAAGATCCCCTGAACTTTTTCCTCTCCAGAGTAACAAGTGCTGTGTCTCTGAGCCTCTCCTCCCATGACAGATACTTTAATCACTTAATCATCTTCTCTGGTCCTGCTCCAGTACATTCCCATCTCTTTTTTAATGGAAAGCCCAGAGCCAGACAAAGCATTCCATCTGTGGTCCCACCACTGCTGAGTAGAGGGGCAGGAAAGGCTCCCTTTACCTGCTGGAAGTGCTTTTTCGAAGGCATCCCCTTGTGCTGTTGACTTTCTTTGCCACAAGGACACATTGCTGACTCATGGTCAACTTGGTGCCTGCCAAGCCTCCCAGTTCTTTTTTGCAAAGCCAACATGATGGCATGGCCCCCTGCATGCTGATATTTCTCCTTTTCTGCAGCAGTCTTTTCCTGCAGGAGACATGTCAGGAATATTGTCAAGAATCTCAGTAGGCTGCTATTCAGAGGAGAGGAAGGCTTTGTGGAAGGATGTCTGTGTTGAAACAAACCAAGAGATCGCTTTATCCTATTTTGTGCAAAAAAAAAGCTATTTTTCCTGGGAGTATGTGCTGAGATAAAGGACATGCTGGGCAGACTTCCAGTGAGTGATGGGAGGTAACATAACAGGCATGGTGACATGGGCAGTGTTAGTCACAGGCTGCCACAAACAGGCTTCTCTGTGGGGAGGGATGCTGGTAACTAAGCTTCCATCTTTCCTGCCCTGTGTGTATGCTGGGTGTAAGGCCCTCATTACCCTGCTGCCTCCTTAGGAACCAGTGAGTAAGGCCATACACAGCATCACCCTGGCTGCTGGCTGATTCCATGGACTTGAGGGATGAATAAGGGACTTCACATGTGCTGTGGTGACTGATAAAGGGACAGCTGTGTGTGCTGGTCCAGAACCTGTCCAGCTGCAGACCCTGGATGTTATTTGCACTGTTAAGCAGATGCAGTAAGAGTGAGCAACTCGTGACCAAATCCATCATGGGACCCTTCTGAAGATGCCTTCACTGGAGAAATTCACTCTGCCAACACTGAGGTATGCACAGCTCTGTCACAGCCTGTGAGTGTCCAAGGCAGCACTGCCAAGGTGCCAAACACGTCAGGATGGCACAGGGCTGCCAGTGGAAGATACCAGGTGGGCTAAGAGTTCCTGTCTGAAGCAGCTTGACCAGACACCTAAAGTTTCTTCAGACTGGGGGAAGAACATGGCCCTACAGGACAAGTGAGAGAGAAACCATCACTGATTAGCTACAGCACCAAGGTCTGCAGTGGCACCTAACTGAACAATCACTGGCACTCACTCTGAGCAAGACAAACATGAAACAATCAAAATGCTCCTTCCCACTGACAAAAGAACAGCAGCATGGATGCGAACTAAATGTTGAGCTCTGCGTGGGATGTTGTGATTGGATGAGAGACTTTGGTCTGTGAGCTGACCTGGACTTCATATCCTTTTGTAAAGATCCAAATGTCCAAGAGTCTGTTGGTTTAGGGACAGCATCACAATGAAATGCCTGGCAGAGGAAAGGGCAACCGAGCCTTAGCTGACCTCTTTCTTGGGACAAGCATTGTCAAACAAGGATACGTGGATAAACACATCCTTTTGTGTTTGTGCTGCATTACACAGCTGTGCTGGACAGGGCAATACATTATCTTTTCTCCAAGGAAGTGTTCCAACTGCAGGAAGGTTTGCTTAACCTCACTGGCCTCCACGACAGATCTAAAGTTGCCCAGTTAACTAGGCACTACTTCTCAAATTCTTACAATTCTGTGCTGATAGCTGATCATAATCAATATTTTTACTTACTTGTGGAATGATTTAGTTGCCTCTGCAACTTGTTTTACATTAATCATTCATTTGATCAATAAAAAATAGAAATGTTAACAAAATCAATAAAATGGGTTGTGCATTAACATGCTTCTCAAGCAGTGGACAGCCTCTTCTCTACTATAAATCAAAAAATGTTTTTCATTAATGAATATATTCAACTAAGAAATATACAAAACATCTGTACCAATTCATGGGACATCATTGTAGCTACCAAGTTGCAGGCTGTCTATGATGATACAAATGTGATTCAGGTAGATGGTGCACAAGTGCCAAGGTGGCTCACATATGGTGAGTTGAAGCACGCCACTAGACAATTTGATTGTCAAGGAAAAAGACTCAAGGCATATTCAAACATTAGAAGTGACAGGGACAAACATACTGGCTAATCCTTTGCTTCCTGAGTTGTCAAGTGTATTGCAATGGACCATGGCCACGAGTGTAGAAGGCAGTTTGAACAGAAACAAGGCAGTCTTAAGATGAAAAGGCAGAAGGAGCAGCAGCTGCAGGAACAGCTTGCAGTCTGGGGAGCGCTCCCAGCTGCAGGGTTACAGGTTCACCCTACACAGGCACATGCACTCATTTGACCTGTTGTCCTCCAGCAAGCTGGGACCCTTTTCAGCTAAATGGGGCTCACGACAGTGGTGACCAGTTTACACACTGCTCCTATGACAGAATATCTCATTCTCTTTGCAGTAGATCTGCAGGGATGAGCCACCCCAGCAGGTCAAGGTCTATAGATCTTTCCACAAAAGCCCTGTTCCTGCATAACAAGAGTTGTAGTAGACTGGCCTGGACCACACACTGTACCATATAAAGTATCAGTGTGATGTAAATGCACCAGTCCAGACCGAGTTCTTCATGGCTCCTATTGCATGAGCAACTTCTGCTGAATGGGGCTATGAAGAACTGTACTAGAGAGAAAGGTAGGGATGATTCAGAGGCTTTCCTCTTGCACTGACAACTAAAAGGGTTAAAAAGTCCACCTCTACTCTCCTGAAGCATAATTTGTTCTAGACAATTTCAGAGCCATTTTGTGTATTGACTTTGGATTTCTGTTTTAAAATTATGTAGCATTTAAGAGGTCAAAGCAGTTTCTTTTATTGTCTTGTCCATTCTTTTATTTCAAAGGAATTATGCAACTGGTTTTTCTTGCTATTGTATATTATGACTGTCTTGCAGACCATGAATATTTCTTCAACTGGTTTGTTCAGCTGATGTGCCATGAAGTTGCTTGTGGAAGAATGCAAGAATGGTCTTATAAGAATGGTCTCTGTAGGTACAAAAGGCACATTTTGAACCCAGCATCTGGTGCTGTGACCTGTGGAAAAGAACAGCACAGCTTAAACTACCCTTCAAAATTATAGCGGCGACTTCAAATCCTTTTCTGGTAGCATCTGACTTGGATCTAAATATCCTGATGCCTGAATTTAAAAAGTTACAGAAATCTTGTCTTTCTTATTTTCTCAACTTCTATTTCCCCAACACGTTTTTCTATAATTCTTCCCTGTATAGATGTGCTGAAATTGCTTTTGAAATTAATTTATATTCCCAAAATACTTTCACTGAGGGTTTTGTTCCACTGATGTGCTGTACAGACTGTGACTATGTCTGAGTTCCTAAAGCCAGATTGCTCTGGAATGAAAAAGCGTGCTCTGTGACACACTATGTTGGTGGCCTTTTACAATGCAGCAAGGGACATTGGGCAAATGCATACAACTTCTTGCAGAAAAATCTACTAAAATTTTATTAAATTTGGCAATAAACATTGAAAGGATATGCTCTTTTTTTATGTTCCTTGGTGGGAAATTTTCTCCATTCCTTAGGAAGAGCTATGGATTCTGGTAGGAAGACTGGTGATATTGTTAGTGCAGCCAACAATGGGAGAAAAGTTGCAATAAACACATCCCTGCATATGCTGATCTTACCAAAATTTGTAAGTTCATAGAATCGTGACTCTGAGATGGATCTGGCCCATCACTATTCAAGACAGAGGAATATTAAGGAAAATAAGACAAAATTCCTTATTCTTCCAGAATATGTATTATTCCTTATTATTCCAGATTCTTCAAGACTGAATTCCTCACCATTCTTTTCTGTGTTATTTTCACAAGTTATGTTACACTATTTGATGCCATAACCAGATCATACTTACTATTCAAGTTCCAATGAACAGCTTCAATCATTATTTTTGCTTCAGTCATTTTAATGTTCTCCTGTCTTTTCTGCAAGTTTTCATGTGCTATGATGAATAAATCTTCCTTTCTGGAAACTTTAAGTTAAAATCCTTTCATTCAGGCTTTTTTTTTTTTTAAAGAATGGACTTATTCCAGGTGAAAGGGCATATCTGACATAGAGCTCCATCCATCACTTTATTGGGTAAAAAAAGAATAGGCAGCATGGGGCGTGTCACAAAATAACACAAGATATATTCCAAGTGGTTTGTCAAGTCTGCCCCAAGTACAGCTGAGAAGCTGTGCTATACCTTTCCCTGGTGAATCTGAAAAGGTAAGCATTTCTTTCCATTTTGATTCAAGTTCTAATCTGCAAGATAAAAAACAATTTTACAGTACTTATAATCATATTGATGTAACCTCATGTTTGTGGCCTTCAATATCAGCTGAAGGATCTAATTATCACAAGATGCCTTCTGCAAAAACCTTACCTACCTGCAGATGTATCTTCTGTATTATTTTGCTGTTTCACAGTCTGCCATGCATAAAGTCAAATTATTTGTATTTATGAACTGTAGTTTTGTTTACTAACTCTTCCACATTGAAAATCTGGTGATAAGTTACAACAGACTTTCTTCCTTCTTCCTCTATTGCTTCAACTTTTCATTTAGTATTAAAAGACAAAATTGAATTTGTTTAAATTCCAGAGATTATGTAAAATATTCTCTGAATGAAATCAAGGAGTGCAGAATGTTCAAATGATCCCATCATTCTACAGCTCTGTGTTATCTTTAAAAGTTATGTCGTCAAAGATAAATGACAACAAAAATCCCCCCAAGCA
>VZTT01016593.1:5413-30747 GCA_013400855.1 Buphagus erythrorhynchus | reverse complement strand
TGTCTCCATATGATATATCAAACAACTCAGCTTTTTAAATTTGCTATTGTATTTCCAGATAGTTTAAAAAGATTTCCTCTAGTTGCCCTCAATAAATACATTGAGGTGATGCCTAAGAGATATAACTTCAAAAACATGAGAAAAGTATTTTTCTTAGAAGGTGGAATGCTTCAGCTGTCTAATACCCACAAGAACCATGCAAGGAAATCTTTGTTACTGCCTTTTGATAACATAATCTCCTAGAGATATTATTTCCTATTTCAGAGTCTTCAGGGGGAATGTTCTTCAGGTTGCAGTTATCCAGTTGAAAGACTTATTAGTGTTAATCACTGACTTAAGCAATCTTCCTTCTGTTGGCATACACGTGCAGAACTGCAAATCACAGTACTTAAAAAGTGCTTAAAAAAGGGAGACACTTGGCAGTATTTGGAGTTGTCTCAAACATTTTAAAAGTAAGTATTAAATATAACTTGAAATTATGATGCCGGCTACAGGGAAACATATCTTGGCTGCTATGAAGCCTATGGCAGAACTGCAAATACTGCTCTTCCCAAGGCAGTTATAAGAGATTAAGATACGGTTAACAGAAGTATTCAAGTAAAAATGTATTCTTATTTATGCAATTTCAAGGTTTACTATGCATATCATGTTCTGCTTCCGGAAAACCTAAGGCAGTAAGGAGAGTTTTGATACAACTAAAACAAATAGAAAAAGGCAGGATTTATAAAATACTGTTCAAAGAAGCAGAGAGTGAAAGTTTATAAACAATTATAGATCTGTTATTGAGCTGAAACAAGCACATCTGTCACTCTGCACTTTCTGGGTACAATGAAAATAAAATTGATACTTATTGAATGATGTGACGTGAATATAAAAAATAACTATTCTCTTGCTTAATTTTTCCTTTGCTTGATGATTATTTTAAAGAAAAGAAATGGAGAAAGTCAATGGTAATGAAATGAAAATGAATGAAATGGTAAATGCTTTCCCAAAAAAATATGAGAGAGGTCCACCTAATGTCTTCGTTGTGAAACAGAATTATTTGGCTTATTTTACATTGGGCCGTTAGGTGTCACTAGGGATACAAAATGATGCCTCAAGTCTTCTGCCAGAGAGATATCTGTTGAAATCTAGGTCTGGGAGCTTAATGTAGGTTCCAATTTTGTTCTTAGTTTTTGTGCAAGCAGATGATTATGATCAATATACTGAAAATGTAAACCAGTGGCACTGAGTTTGAAACACAGTAATTCTTGAAGAGAAAGACAGAAATATTATTTGGTGAAATATTACAGGCACTTCACTGTGTCCTGGAAAAAATATAATGGTCAAACACTATAGAATGGATAGAGCTGTTTTGTTTGTGAAAGAGAAGCCATCCTCCAAAGAGGCTAAATGAGAGGTTAAAGTGCAGATTCAGCTAGGTTGAATAAGCTCATACCCCTGTATCAATGGCTGGGCCCAGTACTGCTCTTGTGCACTGCTGGTCTGGGCTGGCAGGACCTGCTGCAAAGTCTCTGCCATGGTCAGTGGGACTGTTGCAGCTCCCATGGGAAGCAATTCTGAAAAGACCAGTGTGGAGGGTGTTACAAAGGGATGAGGGAAGAGCAGCCATGAGGAGAGCAAACTCTGCCTGCTGTTTCCCAGCTCTGAAGTCTGGCAAGAGTTTAATAACAAGAATCCCAGCTCCCACAAAGTCTGAGTATTGTCCTGCAGTCCTTGTTGCTCCCTGGCAGCATCATTGAAACTTGTATGTCAATAAACTGCCATCTGTCCATTTGCTACACTCCATTTTCACTACATGCCACGTTGTTCTGGATTTACTGTACTTCTAGGGGTCTGTGGAAAAAAAACCACACAGGACAGCATTTAAAATGCTGTGTCAACTAAGTGTGCCTTTCTTTCTCATGCCATTTGGGGAAGGGTTGGAGACAACATATCTTCCCTGCCCTTTGAGGAATATAAATTTCTGAGACCATTCCACATCCCTCTGCATATATGAATTGTGAGAGATGCTTACCATCTCCTAAGCAAACCAAATGCATGGCTGAAAGCACAAGATTTAGCAGGCATTATGCTGTAACTAGTCACTAGAAGAAGTGCAGAGAATCCCCTGGACTCCAGGGCAGAGCTGTCCTGGGCTCCCAAATGGTATTTGAGAAAGCACGCAATGCTGAATCAAACTGAAAGCTACAAGCCTGCTAGAAAGGCTTTGCCACAGAGCAGGGCTTTCTGTTTCTTGTGGTTAGTGAGCTAAGATTTATCAATAAGTAAAAGGGACAGCAGAGAGGGGACTGTCAAAAAAGCAGCAAGGATGGGGCTGCCTGGCAAGGAAAGGGGATCCAGAGCAGGAGGTGACAAAAAGACCAGAAGGGCAGAGGCTTTCCTCATAAGATATTAAATGCTGCAGATCCCTACACTACCACTACAGTCCAGTGATTGCCAAACAAGCCTGTGGTGATGAGGTAGGTCAAATATCAAGCCTGCAGGTTAAATCCACAAATCAGGGTCTGTAGAGCTCCTAAGCAGAACACTATAGTACACTAAGGAGTTAGTGACCCCATAAAAATGGATTGGATCAGTGTGTGCAGGTTTGTGCTAAGTTAAGCTGCACGTACTGCTTGGTGTCTGGGACTATACAGTGCTGAACATATCAGGTGGCTGGGGGCTAAACTTCATCTGCTAATCATAATGGAGAACCTCACAGATGGTCCCAAACTGTGATGATGCTGTCAGTGTATCCTTGTCTTTATCTTGAAGTGAAGCAGCATTTTTCTGTATACTTTCATTCATCAGTAGAAATGATAAACAGAACATACCTATAAAAGTCTAAAGATCACACCACCAGTGAACTTCTGCATGCATATGATCTGCACAGTGTGCTGCTCCCTGAATAAAGATCCATCCAATGCTGCACCACTTCAGAATCCAACCACTGGAAGGGACATGAAATTGTTTATGCTCTCTCCTTTCCCTCTCTCACGTAATTTCCAATAAAATGCACTTTAATAATTTTCTTAACTAGTGTCCAAAATGAACACTTGCAGTGTCCATCTTGCTGAGGTTCATGGCCAGGCAAAGGCATGCAAGCTAGCAAGGACCAGTCAAGACACTCCACTTAAAATCTTCTCCCTACTGAGGGGGATGTAGACCCCCATGGAGGCATCTCACAGCCCTGCCACAAACAGTGCCCAGATTCAAGGCTTGGAAGCTGCTTGCCATGTCCCTGAGCCCATGCAGTCAAACTCCTAGGAGAGGGATGACCTCAAGAGCACAGGTTTCTGAAGTCCTGGGTATTGTGGAGGCAGTGACAGAGGTTGGCTATTCAGTACATCTTCTAACACAGGAACTTAATGACATTAAAAGAGGTTAGTAGAAAGCAGCTAAAAGCTGATAAAACCAGCAAATAGATGACAACAAACAGCTGAATTATAGAATTAATGGTCAAAGAATGCAGAAAATAATAAAATTTCACATGATTTTAAAGGGTAACTGGACAAAACCATGGAAGAGAAATCGATTGAGAGTTAATAAATATATAGAAAATACTACCAGCTATTTAAGTTCCAGGACTGACAACAGCCAGTGTTAGGACTCTGAGAGCACAAACAGCTTCAGCAGGAGATTTCCCCAGCACCCCCTGCACATGCATCTGGAGCCTGTATTGGGCACTGGCACCGTTTGTGAGAGGAGGACACAAACTGTCCTTGGCCAGTTGCAGCAGACCCTGCAATGAATCTAAACAACTCATTGCATGCCAAATGTCCAGTCAGAGGAGCATACAGCACCTCTGCTCAAGTGTAATTAAGAAAGAGTGGAGAGAGACATGTGAGAGATGTGTTTGGAGAAATAAAAGAGAGAAGACATGAGGATGGTAATACGAAGGGCATGTTATGTAGAGCACAGCTGAAGGCACGCTCTTGGGAGTCACCTCTGGGACATTGGAGCTACAGGCAACTCATACCAGGGCAGTGACACTCCAGAGGGACTGCAGCCTACTGATGCTGAATCAAGGACATCGCTGTGGAACTGCAGCTCCTGAAGCAGATGAGAGCACAGGATAAAAGTGAGCAGCAACATCTGGCAGACACAAACAGTTATGCACCAATCACAACCTCTTCCATTGCTTGCTGCTTCACCAAAGGGACTGGTGAGCACTGAGTGTAACAAGGAAGCTCAAACTAGTAAGCATAAGAGGAGAAGACTTTGTATTGAAGTGAAGTGTGGGGAAGCAGGATAAAAGGTCTGTTTTGTGTCAGTTTGTTACATTGATTTTGTCAGCTCCTAAATAAACAACAAAAATTTAATGTTAATCAGAAAGAAATTAAGTGAAACTCCCCAAGTCAAAGCTGTTGCCCACAACAGAATCCTATTTCAGCCCAGACATAGCACTGAAGTACACTGCAGGCTCCTGTCTCCAGTTCTACCTCCTGACAGACCTCAGTGACCTTGTAGCCTTGTCTCCAGGCCCATCTCTTTTGCTCATAAGCGTATGACAGAGCTCTGAGCACCCTAATGAATTTGTAATAGTCCTGCTCAGCGATACCTGGAGCCTCTCCCACACCTGTGACCCCAGGAGCTCTAAGCTATGTGCTGGACTTTCGGTTCCTGTCTGTATTACATCAGTGACGTATCAGTCTCCAGTTCAAACACAGCTGTGCCCATTCCTGGCCAAGGACTCCTAATGTGACCTTGGCCCTGCCTCGTGATCACTGGACCTGTGCTGTGTGAATTGAATTTGTGGTCAATGTTGTCTTTGCACCTGCCTCATAGCCATGGCGTTGCCTTGTGATGTGGACTGCCCATGATCTCCAGGCCTGCTCTGCTCAGCCTTGCCTCCTGGTTTGCTCCTCCTTGGGAAAAGCTGGCCCTTGCTGTTCCCTGACAGTGAGCTCAATCCTCCCTGGGCCCTCTGCTAAGCACTGAGGAGCCTGGGTCTCTGGTCACATAGTTCCTGATCTCCATAAAGCACTCACTCATTACTCAGGGCCTGGCTCCTGAGTGAACCCCGTTCCACCCAGCCAGACCATCCTTTCTGGCTTGTTCCTGACCAGCCTCTGGGGTGGCCTGACCATCTCACTCAGTTCCCAACCTCTCGTGCCATGTCCAGTTCCTATACACTGCTGCTGTCCCAGCTCTGATGCAGATTTTAAGGACCTCTCAGATGCTAAGTATCTGCTGAACTATCAAGAGGTATATTCAGAAAAAAAATTACATTAGCCAGGAATAGGGAAGAGACATCTTTGTCTTTGTATTCCTTATTCTTGGCTTTCTCACCTTATGCCAAAGGAGAGGAATACACACAAAAGCTCAGGACTCAGCTGGGCACTCGGACACACTGCTGGCCATGGACAACAGCAAGTGGTGCAAGCCCACGTGTGTACATCTACAAGCACAATCACAGACATATCCACTAGCCGACAGTTTCTGGTTTGTCTTGTTTTTAGAAAACATCAATATTTACACACCCACCCCTGAAACAACCCCCTAACACCCCACAGCCACTGAGTCACTCTGAAGTGTGTCCCTCCCGAGTGCAGGTCTCCCAAGGAGCCAGGGCAAGCTGACCTAAGAGGGCAAGCTGCTGGTCCAAGCCCTGAAGGCACTAGAAGCCCTCAGTGGCCTTGATCTTCCATGGGACCTCTCCCACCTGCCCAAAGCCCAGGACCCTATGCTACCCCTCGCCTCGGGCCATCAGCCCCTACCCCAGAGACCTCATATCAGGGACTGCTCTACTGTTCCCCTCAGTCCTGCCGTGCTTGGCCATGGGCCCTCTTGAGACCAACTTGTGCACTCATTTCCTGGCTTGAACTTGAGTCTACTCCATCACTATTGACCTGCCTGGTAGTCACTGGATCTGATTGCAGCCCTTACTTGTGGAGAGACTTCTCAGTTTGGTTTTGGACTTATATTGCCTCATGTTTGAAGGCTTGGTTGGACCTGTCACCCTTTCAGGGTCTGTTCTGTTTCCCTTGCTCAGGTGTCCTGGTCAGTGAGCCTCCCATTCCACAGGCAGCAACCAGTTCTCATTGCTCCCTAACCATAGGCTCTGGAATTGGACTATGGCCATGGTTCTCCTCTTGCTGTGTCCATGGATGTTGATGGACCCTGTTACTGACATTTAGTTCTGCTTCCCTGTGGTCAGATATTGTGGTGTGGCACCCAATGGTGAGGGCACTGCACTCCCTGGGGGCTGACTCAGCCCAGCTCACTGTCCTCATGGAGCAATCCTGCTCCTGCTGCTTCTCTCAGTACAGACAACTTTCCACCCAAAATATTGCCTGCTTACTCAGCCTATGGCTCTCCAGTGTGACTACAAGTTTATTCTGAGAGAACATCCTGAAGGCCTTACTAAAGTCAGGTATACAATATCCTCTGCTCTCCCTTTGTTTATACAACAAGCTGTCTCATCCTAGACACCAATGATGTTTTTCAGGAGAGGCTTGTCCTTGGTAAATCTGAGTTGGTTTTTGCCATCATCTTTTATTCCTTCATGTGTCTCAAAATGTTCCCAGGAGGCTTTGCTTGGAAGCCTTCTGCAGGGATTTGAGCTCGAATACAATTGTACAGCAGGGTGTTAGTGACCCACACAGTACTTGACAGGAGAAGGCACAGGCCTGAGCTTGCCAAGCATGGAGGTTGGCTTCCCATCCTGTGCTGGCCTGCACATCGCCCTGGGCTGCAGCATGAACTTTGCATGCAAGTCAGAAGGGACGAACCTGTGGGTATGAGTGACTTGGCATGAGTGACTGCATCCCCTGTATCCAGGCATTTATCATAAAGTGAAGCAGCAAGTTTTCATGTGAACATCCTTCTGTTTCTCAGAAGCAATTAATTGTTTTCCTCTTTAAAAATTCCTGCATGAGCTCCAAAGACCAAAGTCTCAGTGAACACCTATCTCTGTGGATGGGACTTGCACTGCATGCCATTCCTTGACTGGTGATTTTTCCAATGCTGCACGTCTGTGGGTTCCCTGCAGCTAAGGGAATATCACAGAATCACAGAATCAACTAGATTGAAAAAGACCTTTGAGATGATCAAGTCCAATTTATGACCTAAGACCACCATGTCAACTAGACCATGGCACCAAGTGCCACATCCAGTCTTTTCTTAAACACCTCCAGACAGTGGCTCCACCATCTCCCTGGGCAGCCCATTCCAGTGCCCAATCACCTTTTCTGTGACGAATTTCCAACATAATGTCCAACCTAAATCTCCCCTGGTGAAGCTTAAGAGTATGTCCTCTTGTCTAACTACTAGTTACCTGGGAGAAGAGGCCGACCCTCACCTAGCTACCACCTCTCCTTTCAGGTAGTTGTAGTGAGTGACAATAAAAATTATCTATATTATCCTCTTTTTCCTTTCAATGGTAGTGCAATAAATGGTATCTTAAGAAGTATCTTAGAGATTGTGTCTTTCTTGACACAGATCATGAATACTAACCCTTAGTGCCTTGCAGCACTGCACTACACCTTTTCAGTGACTGCAGAGATCTATAGTCTCCTCAATTCTTCTCCTTTTCCTTCCTGAAAATTAGTCACTTTTTCAAATCATCAGGAACTTTCTCCAGATGGTTCCTGACTTTTCTTTAGTCTTAATTTTGCTGTTGTACTTAAAGAAACTTTTCTTACTGTCCTTCACATCCCTTGTCAGTTTTCCCTCCAGCACAATTTTTGCTTTTCAGATTCCATACCTGCATGCATGGTGAAACCTTCTATTCTCCTGCCTGGTGGACTCTCCTTGCTTTCAACTCTTGTACACTTGCTTTTTGCATTTGAGCTTGGACAGGATGAAGGCACCTTTATCATCAGAGACATGTTGCTTCCACAGAAAGATATGTGGCATGTATAGAAGCAAAGCAAAAGCTTTGCATGTATGTGAGGCTAAAACTCATTCAACCACAGTGAGGATGTTTTTCAAGTTCTGAGTCAAAGACTCTCATCCAACCCATTGCTGGCCTGTGGGATGTGATCATTGAAAATTATGCCATGAAGGTCACATCAACCTATGTCAGGGAGAGCAGTAAGAAATCCATGGGGGAGCAGTAAGAAATCATCATCTGTACAATGAAGTATAAGGCTGTGTCAGGTTCAAATGAATAAAGGGATGTAAGACATCATACGGGATATAATAAGGACAATCAAGAGCAATGACAAATGTCCTGTCACAGTCTGTCAGAGATCAAGGCAGCACTGCAGGCAACAGTGCACATCTCCAATGGCATAGAGCTGTAGCAGAAAGGTGCCAGGTGGGCTATGGGCACCTGTCTGAAGGAACATGACCGGATACTTCATTTGCTTTGTGCTGGGGAAAAAAGAGAACCACAGAACAATGAAGAGAGAAACCATCATTGATAGCTGCAGCACCTAGGTCTGCAATGGTAACAAGTTAAACAGTCAGCTGCAATCAGTAAATCTCTCTGTGACTGATTGCCTCTGTCCCTGATTGAAATTCAGCTTCTAGAGTTACAATGTGGAATGAGGACAAACACAAAACAATTAATATGCTCCTTTCTACTGGCAAAAGAGCAGGAACAAGGACAGAACACAATCCAGAGTTCTGAGTAGGTTTTTGTGTTTGGATGAGAGGCTTTGTTCTGCAAGCTGACCTGGACTTCATATCCTTTTGGATAAGAGGTACCTTTTACACTGTCAGTTGTCCAAAGCTCAGGTGCTCAAGAGTCTGTTGGTTTAGGGACAGCATCACAATGAAATGCCTGGCAGAGGAAAGGGCAACCGAGCCTTAGCTGACCTCTTTCTTGGGACAAGCATTGTCAAACAAGGATGTGTGACTGAACTGTTTATACTGCTTTGCACAGCTGTGCTGGGCAGGGCAATCCATTGCCACTTGTCCCAAGTAGTCTCCCAAGTGCAGGAAGGTTTACTTACTCTAGACCTCCTGTCAAGCATACTGTACAAGACCTTTTAGTGTTGATGCTATGCTGATGGTCTGCTCTGATCCAGTTCTTCATTTGCTCATGGGTATATTCTGCTGTTTAAAACTGGCCTTGCATTAACTCCCAGTCTGAGCACAGAAAACCACACCAGACTCTTCACAGAGGACACAGCCCACCTTTATCAAACATTATCACAGCAGAGCTTATTTTCCTCCATGTATTTACTTGTGGCTGTGTTCAGAACCTGAAACTCCAATTCTTGGAGAGAAAACATGATTTTTGTATAACTCATGGAACAAAGCTCTGCATGAAATGCATACAAAGCTGTTCTGAAGATCTGGAACCAGGACACTTCACAGAAGTCAAACTCACCAGATATAAAAAAACCACTGGGATAATTTTTATTCTTGCAGTGTGATGATGTGAAAAAAAAAAAATCACTAACAAAAGTGCAGCTGCTTCCTGAATATGTTTGTAGGTCCTAAAATTCAGGCCTTACATGATGAGCTGGACTCGTGATACAGGTCTGGACACTTCTGTTATTCATGTATGATCGACCAGACTAAGGGAATGGGAATTCTGATTGTTTAGCAGAGAGTCTTGAAGGACATTTGAAAGGCAGATTTTACTGATTTAAACACACTGACCAACTCTTACATGCAGCAGTGGAAGACCAGTGTGATGGAAATAGAACTAAACGCTTGTGGACACCAAGTGGCCCTGAACTAAAAAGGGATAAAGAGTGAAAATAGTGGCATAAATCTGACATGCACTATAAACAATGTGAGAAAACAGCTTATTAAGTGAAGACACACAGGTTCAAGGAATGATGGAGAATCTCAAGTTGGAAGGGAACTATGAGGATCATTGAGTTCAGCTCTGATCCTTGCAAGATTACCTACAAATAAACCATATGACTAAGAGCATTGTTCAGACACTCACTGAACTCTTACACACTGGGTTCTGTAACCACTTCCCTGGGGTCCTGTTTCAGGGTGTGATTGACCACCTTCTGGATGAAGAAGCTTTTCCCAGTGTCCAATCTGAGCTTCCCTCGATGCAGCTTCATTCCATATCCTTGTGGCCCATCACAGGTCACCAGAGGAAGGAGAGCAACACCTCCCCCTCCACTGCACCCACTGACAAAGTTTTAGGCTGAGATAAGGACACCCCTCAGCCTTCTCTTCTTGTACTTGAGGCCTTTCACCATCACCCTCTTCTGTACACACTCTTATAGTGTGATGTCCTTCTTACACTGAGGTGCCCAAAGCTGCATACGGGACTCGAGGTTAGGCCACGTCAGTGCAGAGTAGAGTGGGAAAATCAAAGAATCATAGAATAGTTTGGGTTTCAAGGGACATTAGAGATGCCCCCTGCCTTTGGCAGGGTCAATCACCTCTCTCAACCAGCTGGTGATGCTAAACCTGATGCACTCTAGTAGGTGGTTGGTCCTTTTGGCTACCAGGACACACTGCTGACTCATATTCAACTTTCCATTGACCCAAACCCACAGATCTCTTTATGCAGGGTGGTTTTTAACCTCTCATCCTCCAGTCTGTACTTGCAATGAGGATCACCCCATCACAGATGGAGAATCTTGCACTTGCTCTTGTTAAATTTCATACATTTGGTGATTGCTGAGCTCTCCAGTCTATCCAGATCTCATTTCTAAAATCCTTGAGGGAGTCCACAGCTCCTCCTAGCTCAGCATAGCTGCCATATGCCCACTTTGGCATGTTCACTTCAGCTGTTTCATCATCATCTTAGAAGGATAACTGATAATCATTATTTTGTTGGCACAAAGCTTAAAAGGTAAGCAATGTGTGATACATGCCCTGTGACTTGGGGTCCAGGGGAACCTCCCACTATTTAATCATATGGCAGATTTTCTTCTGGCTACCTGGCACCAGAAAGCACTTCTGCTGCTCCTGATGTCCGTGTTACCACCCTACCTCACCTCCTGAGCTACATGCTGACAGACAACAACTCATCAAGAGGAATAGAGATTTATATGACACACTTATTTTCACAAGAGGAAGCAGACTGAGGCAAAGAACACTGCCTAAACTTTTGACAGCAATACAGAAGCCTACACTTCTTAACAGAGATCACAATATGTCCCATATGTTCAAAGGAATTATGTCATACAGACTTTGGGATCCCCCTCCTGCCTTCCCCCCCCTTCCCCTCCTCCTTTAGAAATCACAGTGCTTTGCAGAGGTCAGAATGGCTTCTTAACTGTTTGTCCATTCTATTATTTCAACATAGAACAATACCCTTTATAAGTGAAATGCTTTTATAACTGAAATATATTTGCTATTGTATATTATGATTGTCCCACAGACCATGAACACTCCTCTAGCTGGATTTCACAGTTCCTCCATCATCTATCAGGCCATTAAGTTACTCATGGAAGATCTGAGAGATACAAGGCAAGTGCATGCACAAATACATTTGGAACTGTTTTTTACTTTGTCTAGAGTTATGTTTTACTGTTAACCCCTGAGAATAAAACACATTGCTATAAAACTACACTCACAGAAAGATCATTTATAAATATTCCAGCTTCTCAAAGAAAATGTTCTTGTTTTTGACTTTCATCTCAATTGGTTTCATCACATGCACCCTACTTTATTTCCCCAATTATTTTAGAAGAAAAAAAGGCTAAGTCCTGTTCTTCCTTCTCTTCTGTCTAGCATGGCTGCATTTTGTACATTCAGAAAGGACTAACTGAAGGAGAGTTCTGGTCTATTACTACAATGATAATAGCAAATTGGCTAATTATTGACGTATTAATAACTGCTAATTATATGTGACATTACTAAGGTTTTCACATTTTTTGTTTTTACTGCCATCCCAGTATCTTGTTGCAAATGAGGCATTATTTCACAACCTTTTCTCCAGTCTAATGGTCCTGATGTACTGGTGGAAAGCACAGTAATACAGAATAAAATACTAATATTTGTTCTCCCTTCAATCAAACCCAATCCCATTGAAACAAAAAACTGACCTAATACCATTAATTTATTTTTATGGTGTCAAAAGTCAAACTTCTGAAGGACAGCAATGGGTGGGTCACAACTCAGACTGTATAAATTCCCAAGGGCTCAGCCAGTATACTCACATACAGCTGGAAAGCTGTATTGTCTTTGGTGCTGAAGCTTGAAGGTAAGCATTTCTCTAGGAAAATTTACCTTCTCACTCCATTATTTCTTGTTTCTGACTAAACTTCAAAAGAGAGAAATTATTGTCTTGTGTTTGATATTTTTCAGGACAGAATGTTTACATTATATTCTCTACAAATCTCACCAGTGTATATGCATTCTATACTATTTTTTAATGTGTAAAATCTGAATATTTGTGGGTTTGGGGAAATTTTAAAAGTTATTCTCTGTTCTTAAAATATTATTTTGTGCTCAAAACATGATTTATTTCAGAGCATCTTATCTTCCCATTCAATACCTTTCAAGGTTGATTTTGACAGACAAGTAATAAGTTTCCTTGCTTGACCTCTGGTTCAAAAGAATGCATTGAGAGCAGAACTGTGGAATTCAGTGAATTTGCTAAGTTTATTTTAGTGTGAAATTTCTTTAAGAGTTGCATTCCTGAAAAATACAGTTGGTGAACACAAGACAAAATAAAAAGATACATGAGTGGACAGATGTACAATTTTAAAATAACTTTTAAATGGGAACATGTATACAGAAAGGAAAGTGAGAGAAATATGTATGTGTCTGTATGTGTATATCCAAGAGGCCAGTCACAAAACACTTTGGTAGAGTTTAACACTAGAAAGACAAACTTGAGATCCTAGCATTTAGCTCCTATGTAAGGGGGTGGATTTTGAAAAAACAACAATTTAATTTCTCAGACAGGTTATAGTCTGAGAAAACATAGCATATTTAAGCAAAGCAAGCTATATCTGAAAGCAAAATACAATGAAACATGAATTTTGTGCATCAGTCTTGCTTCTAGATTAGGTGACCTTAGACAAATCATATTGCCTTATATATCAGAATTGAATTATATCATCCATGCTTTCGTTACTAAAACAAGGATAAGCTACAGGCCTTTGAAGATCTACTGACAGTAAGTACTGTGCAACAAATAGATACTTTACTACGCCTACTTATTTTTAGAAAATTAAAATAGCCTCTGCTTTTACCCGTATCTGTCCAGACCTAGACCAAATGGAAATATAACTTGTGCTTGAATTTCCAGCTTTGCAAGTATACGAAAGAGATAATATTTTCTTGTTTTCATCAAGCTACTACAAAATACTAAGGAATTGTAGCCTTCAGTGAATGAAAGTAAGTACAGGCAATTATTGTTTGACTGCTTTGAAAAGGTAAACATAAATCACATAGAGATTCCAGAGCTCTGAGGAACAGTTACAAAAAGGTAAATGTATAGAAATGCAGAAGGAAACAGATTTGTGAAAACAGTTCCTAACATGCATGAGAGGTGAGCATTGCAATAGACATGTTAACATAGAATGATTTCCAAATTACTTGCTGATATTTATAGCTTGAAAACTCCTATTAAAGTGCATGTGCTGTGTGTGTATGCCATTCCCATCATTACATTGTTATTGTACTTCTGCTCTTTGCTCTAGGCAATACTGTTGCACAATGGGCTCCATCGGTCCAGTGAGCACGGAAGTTTGCTGTGACATATTCAGGGAACTGAGAAGCCAGAGTGTCCAGGAGAATGTCTGCTACTCCCCTCTGCTCATCATTTCAACCCTCTCCATGGTCTACATAGGTGCAAAAGATAACACCAAGGCTCAGATAGAAAAGGTGAGACTACATTTAGGATTTAAACACTCCTGCTGCTCAACAGAGCCATAGCCCTTAATTATATGATAATGTCCCTCAGAGGTTAAAAAATATGGATCCAGAGTTACCGAAAGGTGGATCTAAAGTTATCAAAAGCTGTGGCCACCTGAAACTCCCGCAGTGTTAAACAAATGCATCAGCCCGAAATCTTGAGACTGGATTTAAATTTTCTCATAGTTTAGCAGTAGAATTCTCAAAGACAAAGTACATTCTAGTGACCCTTTTTTTTGGAATAGGAGAAAAAAAATCTATAGGGAAAGAGCCAAAATCTATCCCCAGAGTGCAAAGTGTTTCATGTGTTTCCTACAACTCTCAATATCTTCATTGAGAGTAGCTGGCTTGCTACCCATAAGAAGGTTGGTATTACTGGTAACACACACTGGAGCCAAATCCTACATGTTCAATAGAAAAAAGGATCATCTAAGCAGACAACATAGGCATGGCTATTCAGAGATGGTACAGACAGATTGCACTTTTTGAATCATTCTCAGTCAGTAGGTTTGCTAAAACATTATGTGTTAATCTCAGTTGCATAACCTTTTTCTTGTCATACCAGTTATTTCAACTACTGCTGTTCTTAATTACAGGCTATCCACTTTGATAAAATCCCAGGATTTGGAGAGAGTGCTGAATCTCAGGTAGAGAAACAATTTCATCCCTTCTCTATGTCAGTTTCTCCTGGGAGCAAAATCTATCAGATAAAGCAGTCTCGTAGCAGTTCCAACCCTACTCTAATGTGCAGCTAGTGCTCCTCATCCAGCATTTGGGGGTACACTTCATTCATAAGAATGAATGGAGAAGGTGGGCAACAGAGAATTCAGAGCAAGCATAAAATAAAACCCATCACCATAACATTGGGCCAATAGGGGGAAATTATAGATATTTGTATGATTAGGCAAAATAGCTGGGTGCTAGTTGTTAAACAGGACTGATTGAGAACTGATCTGCTGGAGCTAGATTACTGTAGCAGGTAATTAAAAGCCCCCCCAAGAACAGTATGAGGAAATTACAGTAGAAAACCAGCACTGAATTGTACATATTACAAAATTACTACATCAGGATGGGATGAACAGTTTTATAAGCAGAAGCATCTGAACTACTCTACTCCTTTCATATATAGTATGTAGTACCTACTCATCACTAAAACTAGGATATCATCTGTATTTTTATTTGTATTCATGTCAATCAGTGCGGCACATCTGTGAGTATCCACAATTCACTTAAGGACATCTTCACCCAAATCACCAAACCAAGTGACAATTATTCGATCAGCATTGCCAGAAGAATTTATGCTGAAGAGAAATATCCAATTCTGCCGGTGAGTTGCTCTAAGATAGATCTGAATGTCAAAACTGTAACTTTCTGTAATATAAAAAGCACTGTCAAAAGTCTAGGCTCTGCTAAAGAAATTTTCTTTCATATGGAGAGATTTTCTCTATCACAGCCCTAACTCTTGAAAGTCTTGAGAAAAAAATGTGACTAGCCAGAAAGATGTTTGTGCGAAGTACAATAAAGATCCAATCAAGTCAAAGTATAATTAATAAAGGCATTTTTTGTTGGCAAGAGATAACTCCAACCCTTTTCTCACCTTGCAAAACAAACCTGAAAAATAACTTCAGGTTCTTAAAAATATTCCAAGGTTTTCCATTGAACAGAACATTTAATTTGAAATTCAAGGAGAATACTATGGCAAAAAAAATTTAAAAGTGGGCAAAGAGAAAAAAAAAACCCCATACTTAACTGAAATGAATGTTGGCTTTAGATTAAACTCAGTTCTGGAAAATATTTTTTAAAAATATGGGCATATACTCTTGCTTGAAACAATTCATGTCAAATCTTCAGATGCTTATGAGCTAGCTCATGGCTTGCTGATTAGCCTTAATAAACAGCCTGCTCATATCTGTTAATGTCATTCTTGCCTTTTACATCTGCAAAATGCCTTGACATTCAGATCTGAAAATGGCACACTCTTTCTTTGCAGGAATACATACAATGTGTAAAGGAACTGTATAAGGGAGATTTGGAATCTATCAGCTTTCAAACAGCTGCAGAAAAATCCAGAGAGCTCATAAATTCCTGGGTTGAAAGTCAGACAAATGGTAAGAGGAAGCCAACTATCAGCAGAGGTATTTTCCCTTCTGCCACCATGTTTGAACAACATGTGAGAAAATTTAAGTTAGGTGATGAAAAAACAAAATCTCTCCCTCTGCTCCTTCTCCTGGATAATAGATCAGTTCCCAGACACAGAACTACCATCTAACAATTTTTTTTGTTCCTCAGACACCCCCCTGTTAAAGGACTCTCTCTGTCTGTAGAGGCTTTGTGGTTATGTAATACTTTCAGTCCTGATAAAAGGAATGGCACTAAAATAGCTTTGTACACATTGACAAATTGTTTAACACCAATGTTTCAACTCTTGTTTGAAGCAAAAAGTATTAAATGTTTGGTTGGGAGACCATCCTGGGATAAAAGGTTCCAATGGTTCTTCCTGTTGTCACAAGATACACTAATTTTGTACCAAGTAAATCTCTGAATCTCATAGCTCTCACTATAATTCTTTATAAGGAAAGAAACAACAGCCATTGCCAACAGCAGTAAGCAAATCAACCTTGGAACTACAAGAAAACGGCTACAAAACCAAAATATTGTCCCTGCCCTACACCTTCCTTCCCACAAATTCTTTACCCTCCATTTAATGTTGTAATTGCCAAGTAAGATGTGTTATACACAGATGTGTTATACGTGTTCTTTCTCCCTATGCATTCTTGAAGGGACGATCAAAAATATCCTTCAACCAAGCTCTGTCAGTTCACAAACTGACATGGTCCTGGTCAGTGCCATCTACTTCAAAGGACTGTGGGAGAAAGCATTCAAGGAAGAAGACACCCAGACAGTTCCTTTCAGAATTACTGAGGTATGTGGGCATACATCACTTTAAAGGTGTCATCTTCTAGAATTTACAAAGGGAGTAGACCAGTTGTTGTACAATCTTCCTGAAAAGAGCAATTATCACCTTTGACCATAAGTAGGCATTTATATACTCTAGGAATAATCTTAGTGAAAACTATATTATTTTCTTTGGTTTTCCAGCAAGAAAGCAAACCTGTGCAGATGATGTCTCAGGTTGGTACATTTAAAGTGGCAGAGATCCCTTCTGAGAAATGTAGGATCCTGGAGCTTCCATATGCCAGTGGGCGGCTGAGCCTGTGGGTGCTTCTGCCTGATGACATCTCTGGCCTGGAGCAGGTATGGCCCTGGCAGCTGGGTTTCAGAAGACTACAAACATGGTGAAATTTAGGTGCTGAAAAGCTCTTCACAATAAAGTAATCTTCAAGCATTTCCCCAGCCCAGATCTGAATATTGGCAACAGGGCATTGTTGCATAGAGGCACACAGATGTCTCAGTGGTCTTGCAAAAGTTTGGGCTGAGGATGGATTGCTAAGCAACTGCTTTAGTGGGTTAAATTTTTGTCACTGCAGAACAGATTCTTCTCAGATAAGCAGCTGTTATTCCAGCTGCAGCTTCAAAGCTTTTATATCTCAGTTTCTGCATACTGAGAAACTTACATGAGAAGTTCATGTTCATGCATGAAGTAATTATTGAATGTCTTGACAACCTTCAACATGCTTCCTTCATACCTTCAAAAATTAAACCATCTAAAATTTGAATATGAGTACTGGAATGGTTAAAGCAATTTCAGAAAGTAAAACATACATCACATATTACTGTTGATGCGAACAGAATACAGCCATTAGCAGGAAAGCAGTTTGAATAGGAAAAGTTATGCAATAATTTTGAGTTCACTGAAATGATTGTGCACTAACTCAAATAACCTAAATTATAAAAATAAAGAGTCATTTGAACACAGCTAAATTTCTTCAGTAATAACTGATAGCTCATTTATTACCGAAGAAATTTAGCTGTGTTCAAATGCCTCTAGATACTTCAGGTATTAGTAAAACCATTAATACTTCCTTACTTGGAGGCCTTAAATGTAGATAGAGCTTACAACTTATAAGCACAGAATGAGTTTTGGAATATATTTCTGAAGAAAAGAAGATAAATAGGCAAGAACTTTAGGAAATTTGCTGACTAGCCATCTAATTAAGACTATTAATTGGCAGTGAGCCTATTAAAGAAATAGGAAGCAGGACAGAGAAGAGAGAGTCATGGTTTGCTTTCCTCTTCTAGACACATTAACCCATATATACCTAGAAAATACACCATAACAAGAGCAGCCAGTTTAAGAGGAAAAAACCACAAATGGTACTGCATTGCTACAAAAGAAGTTGTGCTCTCTTCCCAGAGATCTAATTTGTTTGTTTCCTTGCAGCTTGAGACTGCAATCACCTTTGAAAATCTCAAGGAGTGGACCCGTTCTAGCAAGATGGAAGAGAGGAAAATTAAAGTTTATCTCCCCCGCATGAAGATTGAGGAGAAATATAACCTCACATCTGTTTTAAAATCCTTGGGTATCACCGACCTGTTCAGCTCATCAGCCAATCTCTCTGGCATCTCTTCAGCAGACAGCCTGAAGGTGTCTGGAGCATTCCATGAGGCATTTGTGGAGATCTATGAAGCAGGCAGTAAGGCAGCAGGCTCATCAGGAGCTGGGATAGATGACACAAGTGTCTCTGAAGAGATTAGGGCTGACCACCCTTTCCTCTTCTTCATCAAGCACAACCCAAGTGACAGCATCTTGTTCTTTGGCAGATGCTTTTCCCCTTAAAGAGAGGAAAACTGAAAGAGCTTCTGTCCCTCATAGCAAGACCCAAACTGCTGCAGTATCAAGGGTAAAAACAAACACAAACTTTCTCTTTTATCCATATTTTCTAAAACCAGAAGGCTTTATTTAAAAAAAATTTTGACTCAAAAAAAGCATGAGCATTAACAGAGATGTTCTTGGTGCAATTAACAATAATAGTGCCAAATCATCACACTGAAAAAACACATCACCTTTTTTTGGAAAAAATGCAGTCTTCTAACTGAACCAGTTTCTCTATGGGCAAATTTTTGTGGTGACTTCTCTGGAATAAGTCAATCAAAATTTCCTAGATTAAACTTTAAACTACTACCAACCATACCTACTCTGACAAAGCAATTGACTTTTATTTCTACCTCTGATACTGCAAGGCTCTTCCTCGCTTTCTAAAGTTGCATTATAGGAATCTTATAATTCATATTTCTTCTTAAGCATTTTGGATCAACTATCATGACGAAGCATGGCAGGTTGCTTTTCAAATTTTCTCCATGTATCCTATCCCTGTATATAATGGGTCTTGTGGATGTACACTTTTGTTCCTTTAATCATAATAAAAATTTGTTTAAGCAAATGCTTTTCATTTGGAATATTTTAAGTGCATCTGGCACAGGGTAGTCCTGGTTATGTGTACAAATCTGGGGCTTTGTGTGGATGGCAAGTTGAGGATGAGTCAGCAGTGCCCTGGCAGCCAGGAAGGGCAACCCTGGGGTGTCCTGGGGGGCATCAGGCACAGCAAAACCAGTAGGGCAAGGGAGGGGATTGCCTTGCTCTGCTCTGCACTGGGGCAGCCTCACCTCGAGTGCCGGGGGTGGTTTTGGGTGCTGCAATATAAGAACATCACACTCAGAGTGTGTGCAGAGGAGAGGGACCAAAAAGGTGAAAGCTCTTAAGGGCAAAACTTACAAGGAGTGTCTGAGGTCACACGGATTTTCAATTTAGAGAAGAGAAGACTGAGGGGTGACCTCATCTCAGCCTACAACTTCCTCACTGGGGGCAGGGAAGGTGCTGCTCTCCTCTGTCTGGTAACCAGCAAGGGCATGAGGAAACAGAATGAGGCTGTATAAGGATTGGACATCAGGAAAAGTTTCTTCATCCAGAAGGTTGGTCGCTGGAGCAGGCTTTTCCAAGGAGGTGGTCATGGTGCCATGCTTGTGAGAGTTCAAGGAGCATCAGGACAATGCTCTTAGTCATATGGTTCATTTATAGATAGTTCTGTGAGGAGCAGGGAGTTGGACTCAATGATCCTTATGAGTCCCTTCCAACTTGAAATATTCTATGTTTCTGCATTTTTTCTGTCTGCGTTGGTTCATTGATTTCAGAGAGGTGAGGAATAAGTCTTTCATAACTCTGGGCTAAGATAGAATATTGAGACCAATTTTCTGCCAGGAGGGGACCTGTGTGACCCATACTCCGTCATAAATGCCACTCAAACTAGTCAGATACAATTCCTGCACAAAACATGATTCATTCAGTTTCTCTGAGACAGCAGTTGATAAGCAGTCTGGATATGTGCAGAATTTACATGCCACTGTGACACAGCATTACCTCCAAGAACACAGGAGAATGGGAAGTGGGAAGGAGTTTTTTATTTATCTTTGTGGTGTGTTTACAAAGCTTTATGGGCTTTCATTCAGAAGATAAAGAGAATAATCATGCTAGGAGATGGGATGTCTATGGTGAGTTATAGGTTTTCTCTGGAATTAATTATTCATCTCTTTGTCACTGAAGCAAGAAGGGAAATAGAACTGTGAGGAACTGTCACAAAGAAGCACCAGGAAAGTGAAACCAGAAGATTTTTGGGGAGGTGCAGTTACTGCAAGAAGACTGCTCTTTCCTGATTCCAGTATGCACGGCACAGCACCATAGTGCTGGTAGGACTGTGGTGGAATGTTTTTTCAGTTCCACCACACAATATTTACTTGTTCTACTTATTTTGGCTTCCTTTGCTCCATCCTCCAAAATAACACATGCTTTGGCAGGACCTAGGGGACACGACTTGCTGGTAGCAAACATGATCTTGCAAAAGAATAAAGATAACATGACACCACCTTCGCTGGTATGTAAATAGCTCAAATATATTCTTTCACTTTCTTTTATCTCAGCTGATTGCTGATCAAGAGATAACAAATGGGGAAATTTATTGCAAGAGAGCTAACAGTATGTTTACTATGGTCTTAAAGTTTCTGTTGATCTGGTCATGGAAATAGGGCACCTAAATTCCTAAGGACACTTAAATTTCAGCAAATTTGTTTTAAAACTGCAATATTTCCAGCCTGTTTTAGTTTTTATCAATTAAAGCATACTTCTTCACAAACAGAAGACACAAAGAAGTACATCTGCTCCTGTATGTAGACAGATATTTTTAGTGCTACCTCCTGATTTCTGTTGACTTCAGCTGCCAGCACAACAACAAGCAGTCATTCTTGTCCTCAGTAGTCACTTCCTTAAAAGAAAAAAAAAAAAAAACCAACCATGTGTTCTCAGTCTTGTTTTCAGAAACAATTTTGGAAGTTGGCAAATCATACTCCCATTAAGGAATGGATGCTGGAGTCTTCAGATCCCAGATAGAGAAATATTTGTTTGAATGCTAAAAGTTTCAATAGCCTTCCATATCTGAGGTACTGTAGATTCTGTAATTACAGGCACCCAAAGTACAGGCCCCTAAAGGAACTAGCTTGGATCTAGCCCCAAGCTATGTGCCAGATATCAGACCTCCACCACTCAGCACGGAACAAATTCTCTCCTTTGTGCCAACAAATAGACTACAGCTTCTTCTCACCACCCTCAAAGAAGCAAAGAAGTTAGCAGCATGTCCTAGAGACTTCAGCTTTCTGCTGTGTCATGAAGTACAGATGGATTATGCTCGTTTGCCAAAAGAATGTCTTTCAGCACAAGTATGGAAGAAGATGTCTCATACTCACAGCTTTAGGATCTGTCATTAGAGGCTTTTATGGCTCTACCACCACACGCCACATATATTTATAATTTCAAGCACGCAAAGAGACAAAATTAGTTCAAAGGATTAGTAAATTGTACTGATAAAAGACCACGCTTGCTTTCTTGTGGTCTTACAATGGGAAGGTAATTCCATAGAGATGACAGAATTTGACCCTGAGGCCTTACTGTTCGTTCCAGTACTAACTGTTCTAATACATAAAAGTGCAAGTAATATTACTTGTTGAACAAAGTCAGTTATTTGCAAAAATTGGTCTCCTGAAGTTCACAGAGTTAGAGAGTAACTTGTGTTGGAATGGGCAGCTGACAGGCATCTGGTCTTAACTTCAGAAACATATCAGGGCCCTCCCCAGCCAAAAGTTGCTTTATATCTTTAAATTTGGAGAATCCACAGTGTTAGGACTAATTTAATTTTAAACATAAATCCAAATATTACTAATGTAGAGGTAGTGTAGACTAGCCAGCTTAGCTTTATCCCACCAAATGAGAGTTGGCCACATGTGTGAACGAGCCCCACCAGTTCCTTCATTTTGATTCTCCCATGTCCAGTCCACAAAGCTCTCACTGTTTTCCCTTACTTTTAAACCTCTTGGAGCCAATGCAGAATACCTCTGAAAATCCCAAGGAGTGCTTAGTCAACCATATGAACAGGAAATTCCTAGGATGATTAAAAAAAGTGAGATAATAGCTTCATGCTACACATTTTTAGTCTAGAAGCATAATTTCTACTTTATCTACATTTTATTATATGGGAATATCACTGGGATATTGTTTGCACCTGGCCTCTATTTCCTCACTGCTACAGTATTGAACATCACAATAAAAAGAATTTAATACCATATAGTCCAACTGCCTTGTGAAAAGAACAGTCTCAAATTGCATTCTACTCCCAGACCAAAAAAAAATTCCAAATTAATTTTGTGCTCTTATTTCTTTAAGTCATTTATCACTTTCCTACCTTTTCTAAATGCTAGCAATAGCACCTCACAGCAGGCAAACAGTGAATTTCTATTAGTGGCACCTTCAGAGAACAAGAAGAGGTTCCTAGAGGTGAACAAATCCTTACAAGGAAGGCTGACTCCTTAGTCACACAGGTAAAATTTCACTTTAGTGGCTCTGATAAGAAGCCAATAAGAAGTGGGAGAATAGTTAAGTACCAGATGTGTTTTTGTAAGGAACTGAATTACAGATCAAAGGGGGGCAGAGGAGGAATCATTGAACTTCACAGGGCTATGTGTAGGAGCAGCTCCTCTTTTGTCTTCCCTCTTTTCTCTTTCATTCTGCCCTTGGATGTGGCTCATTAACTATCTTTCCCCGAGGTGCTGACTATCCCCACCCTTACCATGCCCTCCTTTTTCCTCCTTACCCTTCAGCTACTTCTGTGGGCAGTGAGGGAAGAGGGCAGGGCTGGAGTCAAGGCTTGATTCTAAGAAGAGAAATGTCAGGGAGAGAAAGAAAGTGGGAGGACAGTTTACCCCTTCTAGTGCCTGGAGGGACCATCTGCTACGAAATTATGCTGTGTCAGCGACAGAGGCCAAGCTGCATCTCAGCTGCATCTGCAGGAGGTGGGGGGAGAGCCCTTGCCTCCAGCCACAAGCAGACAGCCATTGCTCCGCCTTTCCTGACATATCTTCTGATGTTGCCTCTGTTCCACTGAATTCAAATCGGTCTTGACCTTTGTGTTGGTCTGTCTATGTTCCCAGACAAGGAATTAGCAAGCACAGAAGCAAGGGATATTGAAAAAGATAGAGGATATTAAGGGAGATAGAGCCAAACGTCAAGAAAAGGAAGGGAAATACACCAAGAAGAAAGAAAAATCTAAAGCAGCTGAAAGGGACTACTGCACTAGTTTTAAACTACACAGAGAGAATTTTGCTTTTGGCTTTCAAAGAGCAAAAACAGCCACAGATATCAGTACAAAAGATAATAGAGCCATGAAGATCTCCTTACAGCTGAATCAAGAGAGTTTGGAAATGCTTTGGTAAAGAGCAGATGATCATCAGGATAGCTTAAAACAAGGTCCTTGTGCAACACCCTGCAAGTTCACACTTTTGCCACTCTCACAAAAGTTTGAGGAAAAAAGTGAAAACATTCCATCTTAGTTTACCTGAGAGCAGAAATGAACATGAGATCATCTTGTATTACTTTTATCAGGTCATTAATTTCTCCTTGGTTGTGAAAAGCTTCCTAACTTGAACCACGCCAAGGATGTCAGGTCTCAAGAGATTTAGATCCTTTGTGCAACAGGCAGGGAATGTGAGAGATGGAAAGATGCAATTGCAAAGGCATTGATGAGACATGTTCAAGGGATGCTTATGACACTACAGCTTAGCCAAGGTCCTTCTCAATCCAAAGGGGAAATTCCACTCCAAACCCCTCATTTTTGGGGTTTCCCTCTTCCAGGACAAAGCATTACTGCTGCTGTATGTGCACTTAACTAGGTAGTTCAGATCAGTTCCAAGGTTAGCTTAAAAAGCATGAAACCATGAAGGGGCAGCAAGTGCCAAGCAGATCAGCGAATACCAAAGATTTTCAGTACACCTCCTCAAGTGAGTATTGGGAAAATTATCCTGATGAAACTCCCGAAAACACCAACTGCCTTGGGAAACTTCTGATCATTCCATCAAGCAAGAATATTTGAAAACAAACTGTATGAAAAACAGAGCAAGTGTCTAAATAGTTTCTTAAAGACAGTTTTTCCTCTATATTCTGCTCTGCCACATCAGCACAAGGCTCCTGTTTAGGATGGGCACTTATTTAGAAATGTGTGTTTAAGATACACTGACTTAATATTCACATTCTTCACCCCATAATGTGACACATCCTTCACTACAGCACTGGAAGGGGAAGATGGGATCAGCTTTCTGATTCAGTAATTGTGCAGCTGACATACAGTTCCACCCTTTGAGAGATTTCTTTGGAAAAATGACAAGTTTCAGCCAAAGTGCATATAAGCCACACATATATCATTACTCATAATGCAGAACTGTGTATCATGGCTGAGAAATTCAGGCCACTCTTCGTATTTTTGATGTCATCTGTGACCTGCGATACTTTTAAAACACTTACCACCTGAGTCATTCAAAGACAAACTGCACCCTTGCACATGTAGAAACAGCATGCATATTCATTCACAGAAACTGTGCCTTTTCAGATACATAGATCAGTCCTTTATCAGAAGTGTTGCAGTTCTTACCAGAGCAGATTTTCTCAGGACAAACACTGCCTTCATTAATTAGTGCCTAAGCTAAAGCATGCAGAAGTAATACTAAAGTAAGAGGAATTCTGCCGAGACTGTCAAACTTTACCACACCTTTGCCTCTGCAGGTGTGGAACAAAATGCCTCAATAATATTTATACAGGAACCTCACCACACCCTTTGGGAATTCATGAGGTTTTACATAGTGTCAGAGTATGTCAGCAAGGATTGCTTGGCAAGGGAAGGCTTGCAAATTTACTTGTAGGAGGTGCACAACAGATCACTATCTACTCTGTTCCAAAATAAAGACACGTGCATTAACAACCAAAGTTTTAAAGGGAAAAAGGATATTCAAAGAATGAATATCTCTTAAACTTTTATGTAAGATGCTGTCTTTATCAATCTGAAATCTCAAATCAGCCCAAAATCTGTTATAATCAGTCTAGGGGATGCATATAGTTTTTTATTGTTGACAATGTTTGGTATAGCTCATGTCATGCTCTCAGTTACACTATGATAGTCATCACTCAGGAGAGAGCCCTCCTTAGTACAGAAAATGTTATGTTTCTAGTCATAGAATCATATGTTCAGGTAGAAGAGACCCATGAGTATCATTGAGTCCAACTACTGGCCCTGCACAGGACACCCCAAGAGCCACACAATGTGCCCTGCAAGTGTTGTCCAAAT
>VZTT01016592.1:14012-25804 GCA_013400855.1 Buphagus erythrorhynchus | reverse complement strand
GAATGGAAATGTTGGTCAGACACTTGAACCCATTCCCACACACATTCTATTTTCTACCCATCCATTAATTTTGATTTTGAAAAGTTGCAATGGGATTTTCTGAAATTTCTGAATTTGTGTCTCATGTCCCTGTTCTAATGTAAGAAGAGCCTCCCCAGCCAATTCGTATCTCCCAGAAGCCAAAAATGCTGGAGTGATGGCCTGTCCTCACTTCGAATAGAGACTGTGGTGCACTGCAGGAGATGTAGTTCGACAGGAATGTTCAATCTATACAGCAGATCAGGAGCCAAGAAATACTTGAATAGAGCTCCCACGGCTAGCAGGGCTCTGAGCACCTCAATTAATCTGCAGTGTGACCACTCCCCACCTGTAAATTGACACACACTTCCTTGTTTCACAAAGGCTTCAAGAGGATAAAAATCTGTGAAAGTTATGAGATTCTCAGATACTGTGATAAGTCCCAGGATAAACAAATGTTGAATGCAAAACAGCAGCTTGCATGGTACATATTCAAGGGCATGTGGAATGAATTAGAAAGATGAAGAGAGGGAGCAAAAGAATGAGAATGGGAAGAAGCAGAAGGGAGGAAGGATAGACAGAAACACTGCAAGTCAGGCAGTGTCACTGAGAGCTATGGGAGTGTTACACTGAGTCCTGCACACTTTGAGTTCAAACTGCAAATAATCTTGGAAGCGTGTAAAAAGCAAACTGAGCCAACAGCTTACTAAATGAGTTTTCTGCAAAATTCCAACGTTGACATTTTTGTGAAGTGACCAAAAGTAACTCCCAAAGAAGGGCTCTTACTGTGTGTATTTAGAGCATGAGTGGAGATATTAAACCTAGGTTTTATTTGATATCTCACAATAGTAATTTTTGGAGGGAGAACAATATACAAGCAGGTTAAGAAAATTAATTTTCTGTACTGTGCCCTGCCAGTGGTGTGAGGGAAAAGGCAAGTCTGGATATAGACATGTAGACATGTGTGGATCTGTAAATAATATGCAATAAGGCTATACACAATTCCTTAGCTGCCCTTTCCCTTCCTTTTTTTTTTTTTTTTTTTTAGAGGGCATTTTTTTAACATAAAATATGGNCTTTCCCTTCGTTTTTTTTTTTTTTTTTTTGAGAGTGCATATTATGAAACTACATACTGGGAACAGATTAATGGATTATTTTTCTGACAATAGGATATAAAGATTAACCATTCACTCATTAAAAAAACAAATTTGTTTTTAGAACTGCAGGTTTAGCAATATGACAGATCAGTTAGAGGAACTGCTGCTGGTTTTCAAAGAATTGAAGAGCGTGGTCAGTGAAGAAGAGGAAAAGCCATTTGGCATGGCAAGAAAGAGGTGACAAAACTCAGAGGAGAAAATGTAGGATTAATGTACAGAAAGCTTTAATACAGTGATGCCAGGTAGATGGTTTTATCTTGCTACTGGAAAATGTGGGAAGCCTGCCATTGGGATGGAGACTGTGTGTCCTTTTTGCTCCAGAACATCCTGTATATGATACATTCCTGTGCAGAAGAACAAAATTCCCAGCTAAGCTTTCCAAAAAGGATTTAGGCAATGCACAGTAATTTATGCTGGCTTTCTGCACCAGAGGTCAAAATTGCCACTGGTCATACTAATGACAAGCCTCTGCTCGACTGCAGTGAAACAACAGTGGCTGCAGATTAGGTGTGCTGATATTGCAAAACCTCTTTGAGCAGCAAGGAATGAAAGGGCTTAGCGTTAAATATTAGGACCTGAAACAGAGAGCTGCTCATGATTTGCTGAGGAATGTCTCAAAGTCACTCTAAGGTATCTAATGCTCATACCATTTACACTAGACTGGGCTGCCTTAGAAGCAGATGAATATTTTGGGTTTTTTTTTTTTTCCTCTTTGCAGTGATTCACTTTCTACTAAAAACAATGGCTCTTAAGAAATAACTGGCTTAGGTACTTCTCTAAGTGTCCACTTTGCATATACATGCATTGTAGGCATTTTCATTCCCACAATCCCCAAAATCTCCTTGATATTTATAAACTTCAGAAGCAAATTTTAAAATGCTATTTAGTTGATGTTTGAAATCCTATTAGGCACCTCATCTGCATTTGTGTGTTTAGATTACATTTAAAATCTGATGCTAGAAGCCCATGTGACACTTGAAATAGAACTTAAAAATTGTAGTTTTTACAGTCTGATCTTCATGAAAAGTATTATATTTTGAAATTCTTCAGGCAGAAGTGTTAAGATAAAAACAGTCCACAACTGAAAATAGTGACTTTATGTTGTATTTTGAAGATTCTCTCAGCTGGTTACCAAGCACAGTAGATTTTGTGAGGCAAGATCATAAGCCTATTGAAATTAATAAGAACTCTTTGCTTTCAGTGAGCTTCACAGTACACCCTTCACTGAAGTACATCCAGATAGACTTACACACTGTTTACTGCATTTTATTTGAATGAAAGTGAAAACTAATGCAAGTGTCAAGAGAAAAACAGCTAAAAATTAAATGAGTAATAGACCTGCTGAACAACTGATGAAGGAGGTAGCTAACTACCCAGAGGGGTTTGGAAGGAAAACAGTAGGTATTATTTGAACAAACATGTTTAAAATAATGACATTTGTCTAATGTGCATACAAGAAGTCCAGAAAGCCAACAAAGGGTTTTAATCATAGATAAATTTCAAAACACAATATTCTGGAATTCGTCACCAAAATCCTTTGGTACAGAAATTTATAGACTTTAAATGGCAGGACACATCTTCTTATCACACGAATGAAATACAATAAGGCATATACTCTCCCAGACCTTATGACTTCTCTTCCCCACATCTGTTTTGCACAGTGGTTTTTAATTTTAGGATTTCATCACCACCACCATTCCTCCTTTCCTCCTGAAGCAGGCAGTGGGAGATCACTGCCATCTACAGATAGAAGATAGTATCACTAATATTAGAGCAAATTGTTGAAACAGTTTCATGCTGGAACATTTTTCTCTTTTTCCCTTGAGTACTTGTCTCCTCAACCCTGAGGAGGGTTTTTTAACCCTCTTTAAAAACCCCACAAAGTCACCTAACACACTACAATTTCTTTGGCACCCTGATCATAATTGCCCTCATTAAAGCATGGCACTTTAAGAATCTTAGAAGCCCTATAATGTTTTAAGTCAAAGTTGAAAGAAAAAAAAAACAGGATTCACAAATGTGCTTTCCATTACTTATTATATTTGTCAAAATTTAGTATACATGTCAAAATTATAAATGGCTTCTTACAGCTTTCTCAGAAAGCAGCAGAGAAATAACAAACTCTGTGAACATTTGTATACATGGATTGAGTAAGTGGGTACCTGCTTACCAGGTCATAGTTTCAAGATGACACATCAGGAAAGGCAAGCAAGTATGGCACTTTAGGAACAGTAGAGATACAGCTTAATCTCAATTTAATCTCTGTCTTTTATTTTCTTCCTCCAAAGAAGGGAGTAAGAAAATTGATAAAGCTTCCTGTTATTTTTATTTATTCTAGAAGAACACTGCATCTGCTGCCTGTCAAAACTCATTACAAATAATATAACTTTAAAAAGGAAAAAGAATAAAATACATAATTTCCATCCTGTATCCTCTGTATTTAGATAGAAAGTTTTTAATTGTAACAAAAATGTTTATCACATGTCAGATATCCATTATTAAGATACAACAGCATTCACTATTTTTTAACCTCTTTCAATAAGTGCTGTTCCACTGAATTATTGAAATTACTGCCTATCTGACAAGATTTAAAAATATTAGAATAACAGATATGGCAAATTAAAAGAAGTCCAGTGTCCCCATTAAGGGTAAGTGGATTGGCAGCTTGCATTTCCATTTCTTCCATGTTATACTTGACACAGTAAAGAAACATGGGCAGAACCAAAAAGAACCTATTTCCCTCTGAAATATCTAAGTGTAGGATTGGGCTCACTGAAATTACTTTTACCTATGAACTTGAGAATTTAAGTCTGCAAGAGATCACACAGCTCTAATATTTAGGTTAAAAAAAAAAGACAGAAGCTAAAGGCAGTAGATTTCAAGTAATCTGTAATTGCAGGGGCTTTCATTTGCTGTCTGCCTAAATAGTCTTCTTCATGCACTGGAGAAATGCTTCTTATCTGCTTTCCAGGTGAGAGAAATTTCCTGGCTTGTTTGTTCTGCTGTCTGTATATCATCCTAGCAGCCAGAGTAGAATTCTGCTTTGATTTAGGAGTCCATTGCAGCATGATAATATGATTGCTTCAAGGAACATATTCCTGTATTAGCAACACCAAACAAGACTATTTTTGGACAAGTTCAAGGAATAAAAGCAACAGTTAATCTGGTCTGATCATAGGGAAGGAGAGATCTCTGACTCTGAAAACCTTTACCATCATTGTTCTGCACAACCAGTTCCCCTTTATAATCCTGTGCCCACTGAATTGCAGAAGATACGTCTGATTTCTTTTAACACTTCTGACAATTTGAATCCAATATTTTGGGGCAACTTTCAAAAAATACAGGCTGAAAGTTTAGGCCCCACTGAAGTCAGTGGCATAAGTCCTGTCAGCTTCAGTAAGGTCAGATTTTCATTCCTGATATTGATTCAGCTGCTACCTTTAAATACAACAGCTTTAAGGTTGTTTCTACAGAAAGTCAGTGTCAGGTGTGTTTATTATTTTAAACCACAAAATTTCTTCAGAAAAGTAAATATCTGAGTAACTTCACATTTCAACGAGCAAGATAGGAAGTCTGAAAGGAAATATGCCTGTGTTTCACACATTTTTAACACATATTTAATTGAAATGGTTTTATGGAAACAGAAGGAAAGCTGTTTTTTTCCCCCTCTCCCTCTCAAAGGGCGTTTCTTTACGTAGCCAGGAGGTGGCATTCATGGGTAACAGTTAAAGGAATTCGTATACACAATTTCTCTTTTGCATATGAGAGAGAAAAAGGTTTCTTACTATAGTGGCAGTTAGTCAATTAACTGAAGCTTAAACTAATGCAATAAATTTGCTTTATATATTCTTTGTTTTACGAGAAGTGGCAGAGTTATCCAGTAGTAGCCATTAATCTTCATGATGAGACAGCAGGGATCTGGCAAGTTATATTCATCTTCCTATAAAGTATTTGATAGTAAAAGTCCTTGTCTTCAGTTATGTCGTTTTGTTCCTCCAAATAAGCCAGTCTGCAATAATTCATTGACCACAATAATACCCACTATAACACTGCTATAAGAACAGTTTGGAAATCTGAGGGGAAAAAAACCCAGCTGAATTTTATCCAGTCAATGAATCTTAATCAGATTTTTCAAAGTCTGATCATTCCCAGTTGTGATCCAGTTGGTCTATGGAGTATTGCCATATTTAACATCTGTGTCACATCATGCCTTTCCTGTTGCCTCATTGATCAACAGACAACATGTGATGTTTCCCACATGTTCAAACATGGCAGATCCCAAAAGACCTATTAAATTACACTGAAAGCAAAACAACATCTATGTTGTAAAAGTTTTGTTAAATTCAGGTATGCCTGAATATTCACAAACTTGCTACAAGATACTTCCTGATATTCAAATTGCTTTTAAAAAGCAGTCAAACTCTTTGAAATGTTCACATTGTGTATTATGTAAGGACTCTGTGTCACAGAGTTGATAAAATTTTCTGCTCCGCAATATAAAGCCAGTTACAATAGAATTTAGCATCTACTTACACATGGAGAAGATAAACCACTGGATTTTTTTACTTCATTTTACTATTTGTCTCCCCTCACTACATGCAATCTGTGTCCTTGCAGATTTTTACTCAGATTTCTTGATGATTATATATTCTTTTTCTCAGATAAAGCTGAATAAATAATGAGTTTTAAAAGCTTGTGCATTGCATTCTCTAAGCAAGGCAAGGAAGTATGTGCTGCCCTTCAGTCGGCCTTTTTCCACTGAAAAACATCATTATGAAGATCAAGGCTTACTAAGATGTTACTTAAACCTTTGTTCTGTACCTGAATAACAGTGACATGAAATTCTAGATCGGATTCAGACAGCAAATATGACACCATGGTACAACATTCTGCTTTGAAACAGAATGATACAGTAGTTTATGATAGGATAATTTTAACATTCTATGAGTATCCTTCACACCTTCCTGAAGCTAGTGCTACTCTTCTAGCAACATTTCAACTTCAAATTTTGTGCTGGCATTTTCAGCCATGAGAGTCTCAGCATTTTCTGATGAATACAGGCAGCTGTATGCAGGAAATCAGTACCTTTATTTTGTCACCTGCAAATCAGCAGCAGGCAACTCAGGTGCAATCTGTTTAAATCAAAGCAACATTTCTCCACATTACTACAATGACTCATCAAAAGTTTATTTTGCCTTACTCTGTAATAAGAAGAAATGTAGCTATGTTAGAAGGGCCACCTCAAAGAGAGATATTCCTTCTGTGCTTATTGATGATACCATTAACATTTGTTTTTCTCTTAAATCAAATAGATTTTTAGTATAGGTTGTCTCTTCTTCCCCAGAAAAGAGGTTAAGAAATTTCAGTTCAAAGTGGCCACATATTTCTTTTTGGTATTTTCCAATAGAAAAAAAGGTGTTTTTATTTCCCAACCCAGCCTTTCCAGGTGTATGTGTTACCTTGCTGTACCTCCATGCAACAGCTCCCCCAGGACTCAGCTCAGTTCCATGGTAGATCGGAGACTGCAGCTCCCACCTGCTGCTCCCAGAGCAGGCACCTGCACTGGGGGGATGCAGTCCCTGCAAGGAGCACATCCACAGGGGGATCCAGCAGCCAGACCAGCTGCTTGTGTGAAGTAACACTGCTGCACTGACAGCAGTGAGATTAAGTGATGTTTTTTCTGATTTGGTCAGAAAATGGAAATGTTTCCATTTAGGCCAATAGACATATCCAAAAGAAAACATCTTACAGGTTTTTTCCAATTGTTTATCAAGTTGAAAACTGCAAGTGAGGAGGAAATAAAAATGCTCTGGGTATCCTGGATTAGTAATACTCCAGTATTTTCAGGTTTGTCTCCACTGTGGAGTCATTTTGGACAGTCACATCTTCATTTCAATTTACACACACAACTAACTTTTGTTGAGAAGTCTAGTGTTGTCTGAGAGCACTTAGTGCCCAGGTATATGTTAATTACAAAACCTCTTATTTTTTTTAAGTGATACCAGGAACAACATAGACACCTAAAAGTTACAATATCTCCAAGCTGGAGCTGTCCAGGAGTCCATCTACATGGTAAAATTTGCAAGATTAGGATTGCTAATTTTTAGAAGCTTCAGAATGAAAGAGCTGCATACACAAAAAAGTAGGTTGTTCAGTTTTTAAAATTAGAGTATCTACTTATAGAACAAACATATGTAACTTCAAAAAAATTCTCTGTCTAGATTTTGAACTCACCTAAATTGTTTCTATAAAGAAATACATAATTAGAACCATCTTTATTATTTAGTGGCATAAGACCTAACAAACTTTTGTTTTGTTATTGACACTTGCAGAACAACAGCCAGAGATTTAGCAAAGAAAGGACAGAAGGTATGTGCAGTATCATGGAGAAGCATGTGGAATACAAACACAGGAAGGAGACAAGAAAAGCAAAGATCTGGATAATGGTAAAGCAATGCATATGGAGAGTCAGCTTGAGAAGAACAGTCACATATGCCAAAAAGAATTCACTAGCTACATTTAGTTAGAAGATCTGGGGAGCAAACATAAGCATCCTAAACAACTGCAGTAGGTTAGCCAGAGTGTCTGCTGGCCCCCGGGTCACATATTCCTGCTCCAACTGCCAGCAGCGTCCCTTTGGAATCAGGAGCTTTCCAAGTGCTGGCCAGTGCTGGCTGTGGAGAGAAAACTGTCTGCTCTTTTCCTTTTCTCATGATTTCTTATGAAATGTATACTGCAATGTAAAGCCCTGTCAGAAGTACCTGAGCCAGCTGATCTGTGCAGAATGTGCTGATCTGCAGAATTGTTTGGTTGTGTTCTAGAAATAAAAACATAGTGTTGGCTTGCTTCTGCACATGAACATATCTTTTTGTTTAATTATAAATAATTCTTTCATTTTAATATATAGAAAGGCTGCTAAAACCTTACTGTCCTGTGCATATTTTGCAGAAGGGTTTTCTTCTGTTCTTGTTATTGGGGTCATTTGCTGTTGGCATTGCTTTCACAGTGTCAGCTCCCAAGTTTGTTGTGTGACATCTGTAAAATAATGAAATGGATATTTGGGACCAATTTCACCAAGTGTTCTAGTCCTTTGGGTTTCACTCTGGAACATTATGTTTTATATTATTTCATTTGCTTGGGTCAAAACTTAAGAATCAGTGTCAATTGAGTTTAATAATCCCCATTTTTTCTAGAATTGTCAAACTAGATGAATCTGAGCCTGCTTTATTTTGAAGGCTTTCTACAAGTTTGCTCTTGCAGAGTGGGCTATTGGCCAACTGTTCTTTCAAATGGCATAATTTTCCTAGAGGATCATCTTTTCCAAATGCTTGTTTTCTAAACAGTAATTTTCAAGTATGTTCTCTTCCTGTGACCAAAAAACACAGCCTATTACCACAATTTTGATGGCTAACATGAAAACTAACTAGGTAATCTGCACTGTCATTACATACAGATAATCCTTACAGACCATTAATAGATATCACATCATATCTGATAGTCTTGCTCACTGTTGTTTGTAGTTGCTCTTGTCCTGGATCAGGTGAGTACATCCCAAGTCTCCTTCTAATGCCTTGTGTTGAAATGTATTACATGATAAGCTGATTTACAGTAATTTATCTTTTCCTTAAGGCCTAAATATTAAAAAAAAAAAAGTCCTTTAGTAATGTAGTCAGCATGGCCCAGAATCAAATACAATAGAATTTTATTGCAAATTCATCTTTCCTCCTTTTTTGATGTTTTCTTTTATGGCAGTAACCACCAAAGACTCAGATTGCATTTCAACACAGTCTTCATTATTTTTAAGAGACATTCAAATGAATGTGGATGTAGTTGGATTCAAATTCCAAGTAATTTCAAATGCTAAGATGCCTCTAGATAATTTAAAAAATACTTCTAGTTTTCATTTTGTTGGAAACCTAACACTTCATGTGGCTGCTACTGCAATTTCAGCTGTTACAAGTAAGATGATTTGTTCATTGAAAACCAAACACCTATGAGATGGTTTGCCATATCTTTGGATTGAGTTTCTGATGACAGTGTTTTTCCCGTAGTATTAGCCACACTGAAATGCAAGTGAATTATAAATTTAACCTTTTATCCAAGACTCTATCTTGTTTGAATTTCACAGGACCAATATTCAAGCACAGTTCTCCCATGTAAATAGGCAATGCATGTTTTCTAGCCACTACCTTGATCTGAGCCCAGTTAGGAGTTCTCAGTTTGTACAAATTCCACTGTCCATTTTAGCACACCTGATTCAGTAACATGTTGGAGCCATTATGAATTCCTCTCATGCACTTTTATGTTTCCTGAGTAGTGGAACTGTAATTGTTGTTTAAATACCCAGACATCTAGAACTTTTGCCCTAAAGGCCCCCTCTGTGAAGCATTTTTCACTCTGCCCTTGTGGTACTATGCTGTAGCCTATCTTCTAACAACTTTACCAGAAGCTTTTTTTATCATCATGTCAGCATTTATCTGAACGACTTCCAATTTTTTTGGTGGTATTTCTCATTTCATAGACTAAATCACTAACTTTGCATAAAACTTAAGGATTGTCACCCAGAAAACTACAATGCTTTTTTTCCATGAGATATAACTGTGATTATAAAGCCTTCTAGGCGTTCCTTAGCCGCTGTGTATTGGTGGCTACACGCTACAACTTTTACTTGTATCTGAACTGAATACCAGTGTCTTTTAGGGTGCCTCCACCAAGTAATCAACACCTGGACTAAGCAAGTTGGCTTTATTAACTAGGTTTTTACCTTGTCTGTATTACTAAGCAAATAGGCTATGAAGTGAAATTTCCACAGGGCCTTTCCCATTTGCAAATTTTTGTACCACTTCAGCAGAGACAACATGGCTGCTATCTTTGGGCTACAAGCAGGATTTTTTTTTTTAAAGAAGTTGTAGACATACAGCCTTACTAAAGTTCTTTATCTAATCCAATTTTACAGCTAACAGCCACAGCAACTCCATAATCCATTCATTCCCCTCCACAGCAATTTATCTCAAGCTCCTTCCTTCTTTGCTCTGGTCCAGCCTTTCCTAAAGACGAAGATTAGGCAAAGCTGCCTTGTCTCCCTAATTCCATAGTACAATGACAGCTTGCTTTAATTCCTTTTATGGAGCTCCAATATCCTAGTTTAGGCTGTATTTCCTCACCTGAGGTGTCTACAAATGTGTCACTATCTTAAGCCATAACTAATTTGGCCCTGATAGTTAACATCTTGCTGCCAGTTTCAATTAGAGAGGACAAACAACTGCTGAAATCAGGTGTCTGTGGTGTAATCATGTTTACTTGTAAGGAGGCCAAAAATGCTCTTTCCCTAGACACAGGTGGCACCAGATAACATGGTGATGGCAGGCTTCTATCAAACATTACCAAAAACCTGAAGGCCTTCACCTAACAGTTTGTCTTACAGAGCAAACGTTGACTGGTGCTCTCCTCTTTGCTTTCTCTTCTGCCTTTCCTCTACAGAGAGTCCTTTGTCAAGTAACAGCCAGATCCTTAACTCATTAATGTGATTGTCTCTACACTTTATTTCTTAGTGGAATAATATTTTTTCTAAGAAATGGGAACAGCGATTCCTTTCTCCCAAATTAGTGGGACAACCAGTATGAAAGTTCTTGTATTTTTTCTTCTTTGCTATTCTAAAGAAGTAACTCTAACACATTCTGAAAATGTCTTTCTCTCCCAACCCAATCAAAATGCAGTGAGCATGACAGTGAGTAACAGAGAGCCCTATGCAGCCAGCAAAGCTTATCTCTGAACTGCTCCCCAGGCCCCTGCATAAGTTTCAGCTGAATCATAGCTCCCAAGTATCCTTACAGCCAGGATGAAGCAGCATTATCATAGAGCTTATCTTCCCCAGAATCTAAGCATCGATTGGAGTTGCTCTACCATGAAGGCAGAACCACATCTCTAATTTATATCAACACAGTTCTGATACAGAGTCATATTTCACCATATAATCCAGAAATCCCTCATGTAACAACCGACCAAACAACTAAAACATCCTTTCAGCAGAGCTCTTCCTAGTCTATCTACTCTTCTGAGTGAGACTGTCCTGTGAAACCCTGAGCAGCACCACTGCAGGCATGGAGTCACACTACCAAATGGATTTTTTCTGGTGCACAGCACCAGCCTGGTGTGTTCTGGACTGCTGCAAGAGCTTTCATGTTTTAAGAGCTATAATTAAATTACCACCTACAATAACGGACCTGAGGTTAATGAGCTCAGACAGAGATTCTACGTTGAACCACAAGAAACGAGACAGACTCATAACGAGACATTTCCAGCCTTATTAGAAATAAGACAGATGAAACCAGGCAGCTAGCGGGCCTTTTGGTGCCGGGGCAGTGCTCCCTGCAGGCAGGGTGCTCTGTGGGTGCCCTGTGGGTGTTCCCTGGAGGCAGGGTGCTCTGTGGGTGCTCCCTGCAGGCACGGCGCTCTGTGGGTGCTCCCTGCAGGCAGGGTGCTCTGTGGGTGCCCGGGCAGTGCTCCCTGCAGGCAGGGTGCTCTGTGGGTGCTCGGGCAGTGCTCCCCGCAGGCAGGGTGCTCTGTGGATGCCCTGTGGGTGCTCCCCGCAGGCAGGGTGCTCTGTGGGTGCTCTAT
>VZTT01016591.1:35369-49585 GCA_013400855.1 Buphagus erythrorhynchus | reverse complement strand
TTTTTTTTTTTTTTCCTTCACTGCAAAGGAAGCACTGCAGAGTTTTGGCTTGGAAACACTAGAATGTTTTGGGTTGTTTGGAAATCTTGAAATTAGGCTTTTCAGTGTTGCCAAACAATGTGAACTGTTTTATTCTGGTTAGACCTTAACCTTTATTTTCCCGAATTGCTACCTGGCTCTGTGTTTCTTTCTGATCTAATGTGGAGTCTTGCTGCTGGAACACTGAAGGAATTTAGCTTCCTGATAATGCAGCTCCATGATCCATCACATCCACTGATCTGATGATAAGACCTTGGATTCAGCCACTCTGCTTAGGTCTGGCAGAGAAAATGTCACTGTGCAGCAGTTGGCTCATCATGTCCAAAGAGTCTAGACTATGGGAAAGGAACTGTGACTCTTCCAAAAGTCTCTGTGTCTCATGAGCCAAGTTTCAGAGAGTTTGTCTGATTCCTGCCTGTGCCAGATGAGGAATGCTCACACATGTTTTGCCATCTCTGCTGTCATGATGATGATACCTCCAACAGGAAAGCAGGAGCCTTAGCAAGGTACATGGAGCAAGAAAGGTGGGAATCTGACAGTAGCATCTTAAATCATTTGCCATGCAGACCTATTCTCAAGATACTGTTGGATAAAAATTCTCTTTTCTCTGCTACTACTCCCATAGGAAAAATGAGAGCACAGCAGCTCAAGCTAAAGTATCTGAGTACCAAAATGAAACTTTTAGTTTTGCTTCAATGCCTAGTCTCTTTTAGCCAAAGATTAAATTAAGGCAAAATTAAAAACTCTCAGTAAATTTCATAGCTGGCTTAGCACAAAGAACTTCACAGTGTTTGGAGTACTGTGGAATAGATAAAATTTAAATTTGTATTTGCAAATTATAGAATTAAAATAAAATCTTCAAACTTCAAAAGCCATATGCCTTCCATTACCCCCCAAAGCATAAGCAAAGGCTCCTCCACATGAGGAACTGTGAGTCCTGGCTTTGTGAAGTTTCAAAACCTTTGCTAAAATAGTACAAAGATATTTACCAAACATATAAGAAATCATAAAAAGTTTATTTACAATGCTTGATTTCCTTTCAGTCTGGAAAGTCATCGTATTGTTTTTTCCTGAAGTGAAAGTGACAAGTAAATAATAGTAAAAGTTGATGGGGAAAAGATAACAGCCCTCTGTGATATTATGTATTGTGCAGTGGATTGTTCACAGGTAATGCTCTTTTGGGCTGGAGATGGGGGTTGGAAGTAGAAACTTCCTCCTTTGCTTTAGTCATCACACATTTTCAGTTCATTATCCAAGCTGTGTGAACTGAGAGTTGTATTCTCGGAGCCCCAAATATCTCTCTGTATGTTTTAGCATCTCAGTATAGGTCAAGAAGTATATGTAGCATACTAAACTGGGAATTGTGGGGTGGGTGGTTGTTTTGGTCTTGGTAATAGAAAATGCAAATCATTTTGGGTGGGGAAGGTAGGTATATTTTTGTGCAGAGCCCAATACTAACAAGTAAATATTTACCTTGGAGCAGTAATGTCATGTTACCATGCTATTTCATTGTAGGAATAAGTAAAAGGTAAATGTTTGCTTTTCAGTCATCCTCCCCAGAGCTTTTAATATAATACTGTTTAAAATCCTTATTTGTACCATAAAAAGGCAGTTTTCTCTTTTTACAGAGAAAAAAACCACAAAGACAAGAGCAATCCAAGCTTTCTGCCATTCAAGGCTCCACCATGGTGCCCATCCTACAAGAACAGTGTCTAACACTCTCCTTGTTCATGTTTGTTGTCCTCAGCCCCTCTCCCTCAGCTCCTGACATGGCTGTTAGTGGCAGGGATATTGGTGGTAGTTTTTCTGATAGGACTTCAATTGGAAGTGGATTTCTGCCTCAAAGGCTTGTCACTCAGCAGTGACTTGTGCCCATCATTGTCTCTTTTTGTTTCTGCTTTTTGTTTTTTGTTGTCTTGTTGGGACCTAATGCAGAATCCTACTGCTTCTTTTGTAGATCCTCACCTGCCTTTGTAGTTATCTGGACTATAACAAATGACTGAACCAAGTTTGTCTTCAACAAAATTGAACTTGATACCTTTTAGGCTTGCTCTACATACAAAAATGAGATGAATTTAGGGTGTGCCAGTCACAATTAGAAAAGATACTCCAGCTATATTACCTTACCAGACACACTTCTTTCCTACCCATAGAAGACCATGGACGGTCAGTCATCTTTGCAGCTCTTGTGAGTGGTTTGCCCTGTTTTTTGACAGAAGTGGAATTTTATTTTAGGTGACTTAATCGTGGAATCTTGGAAGAAGTGAGAATAACGATAGACTCTGGTCTCTGACCTTGTCAGTGCCAATAACCCAGGCTACACATTCAGATTTCAAACAAATGAAAGTTTCTGTCAGTAATCCTGAGGGTGATTTCCACAACTTCCTTGACAGGAGTATTGAGACAAGGAAGCTTCTAAAAACTTCCTTGGAACTATACTGAAAGATAAAGCTATCTGCAGGGGAACAGGTTATAATGAGGGTGAATCCCAGCATGGTGAGGGCAGCAGACAGTGATCTACAGAAAAACCAGTAACAGTATTGCCAAAAGCAGTGGATGGAGGATGTTACTGTGCTCTGGCACGTGATATGGTAACTGGAAGCAAACCAGGAGTAGATTTGTGTGCAGAGCTAGTCAGGAATTGTTATATTTGTGTACAGTGTTTATTTGCTAAGCTTTATGGTCAACTTCATTACTCTTCATTTTATTCATTATTATGTCACTGAGCAGTAACTTGTTAAAAGATTAAAAGTTCCAACTGGTTGCTCATGCCTAAGGTATGTAAATGCTTTGCAGCTCCGACAGTAATTTGCTGACATTCTGGCAATTTGCACTTAAATATTTTATGCACCCACATATACTTGCACACCAGCACAGTGCAAGTCCATGAATTAGCTGAGTATAAAGGGCCTGCTCTTACAGTCCTGATGCACACAAATATTTCTCTTGATTTTTTACTTGACCAGTTTAAAATGTCTGTAAGAGAGGTCCTCAGAGAAGACCACTGACTCTTTCATAGCTAAAACCAAATAAGGCTCCTGTAAAATCCAAGGTGCAACAGTTAGTATGTGAGTTTCTTTTGATCAAAAATTTCATAGAAGCAGCTTTTCAAATAGATCACCTGTGTTTACACATGTGCACAAATACACATATATGCACACATAATCATAAATGCAGATCACCGTGTGTGTCTCCACATATACATATATTTTAGGTATATAATTTTAAATCAAATTTTACCCTTCCCATGCTCAACATGTTCTTCTAATTTTCATCTAGCTTTACAAATACTGCTTGTGAGTAGTGATAATTCTTCTGTTACAAAATTGTTTTTTGATACCATGCTGCCATGTTCTCAAATCTAGTACAAATGCTCTCATTTTGAATCTTTATAGGCAGCAGTTTCATGAGCACAAATTTATTAAACTCTGCCTTGCAGTCTAGAATAAGGTGTCAAACAGAGTAATTATTCTCTGCCTAGAAAACAGATTATTTCCTCAACCAGACTTGCAAAATCATGCAGTACAGCATGAACTTGGATAGTGCAAGACTGATATGACACTGCAACCTTTTCTCAGTAAGCCAAATTACAGATTTGGCCATAAAAGCAGATTGTTCAAAATTGATGAAGTGCTTTTATACAGTTTACTGGCCTTTATATGGGCCCCAGGTGTTCCACTCTTTCGAATTAAAAAAAACAGCAACAACAAAAACACTTCTGTTATTTAAAATTAGACAGAGATCAGATCTCATAAGACATTTTGGAGATTATTATAACAAAGATGTGTCTTTTAAAAAAATGAAAATTACTTTTATTGAAAACTATTTCGTATCATGACTTCACAGTATTGGAAGTAGGAAGTGAAATATCTCTGTATATTTTGTTTACTGTATAATCATGCATGGTTCTGTTTCTTTACAAATGTGGGATGAAGTCCTGTCATACCCATCCTGTAATGGAAGAAATAGAATGTGAAATTGAGTAAAGAAAAGTGAATTACACAGATTGTTTTATCAAACTGCAGAAAACAGAAAAGTTTTAATGACTTGGAATTTTTAAATTGATTAAAAAATTTTAATTGTTATTACTTAATACTTACTAATTCTTACACTGAATACCCAATTGAAAATATTTTACCACCCTTTATTAGCACAAAATTTCTTACATCCAGTAGAAGCAATCTGCTTATCATCATGTTAACCTACTGACATGTGATAGTTCAGCTTTAGAGGGATGAGTAGTACCTTTGTATTCCATCACTCATTACTTTCCCCAAATTTATCAGCCAATCTGATAAAAAATTATCCTCTCCAATACTGCTTTACACAAAGGTGGCATTCTCTCTAGAGGCACTTCTGGGAAGTGATGCTGTGTTGTTTTAAGGTTGCATCAGAGTGAGAGCAAGGTGCTTCATTTTGTACCTTCTGCCATTGTTTTATGTTTCTCGAGTGTCTCTTCAATACAAGCATTTTCAATGAGCAAATTACCACTCTGGGGATGAAAGCCATAGTCAGCTTCTCTTGTGTGTTTCTCAGAGTGTGATACTTCTTTATAAGCTGTTGTACTTGCCAAGGTCAGGTTAACTTTTTCCTAAGTTAACTGATAAACCTGAAAATAGACAGGTTTTATTTACCAAGTAAATGCAGCAGTTTGTGGTTTTTGAATGAGGAATTTGAATTTTGAATGAGGAAATTGTTTGCCTTTTTTTCTTTTTCCTTTTTTTTCCTCTTAGGTGTAGTAGTTCAGATGGTGTCTTTTTCCCTCTACTCTGCATACTAACAGTTTGGAAAAGAAGATATAAGTACGAGACCTAAAGCAGTGGCAAGGAATGACAACATTTTTTTCTAAAATTTTCCAGGTTTCTCCTTTTGACTTATAGAGGCAGAAAAGAGGGTCAGTCTCCCCAGAACATAAATCTTTTCTCTCTGATAAATTCAGAGACCATTCACGTAAACTAATAGTGACTGTCAAGGGATAAGCCATTCCAGGTTAGATGAGAACCAAGCACTTTTTTTTACTGGCATGTAAAATAACTATTGAAATCCTGAAGTCAGTTGTGAAAATGCCAGAAATTTTTTGGAACCAGCATAAAGCCCTCAGGGATTTGTGGCAAGAAATGATTCTGCACTGGTCAGTGAAATACATGAAAAGTCTTGACAGTCTTCTGCATGTGGATTTTCCATTTGTCTGTAAGCAGAATTTTTCAGAAAAAACAAAGCCAGAAATAGCTCTGTCATTTATTACCATGCAAAATAACAGAAAGGAATGTGAAACCATCAGAGATTCCTGAGAACTGAGGGTCCAACCAAGCTGTTACTTCTGATTTGAAGTTAGTAATCAGGTAGATTTCTCAGATAGTCTCTTTTATCCTGATTCTGTTTTCCCGCTTTTAATTCTTTATGCCTAAGAACTGGAGGACAGAATTTCTCTCATTTTTGGGTGCTAATGCAGTTTTTCAGCTGCAATTACAGGCAGTGGGATTTGGGAAAAGAGGAAGCATTTGTTGTTTGTAGGGAATCACTTCTTTTTAGTAAACCTTTTAGAAATGCACTACTTTTTGTTTTAAAAAGAGCTGTAGAAGACCACTGAATTACAGTCAGACAAATTGGTGGTACTTCCACGTTATCACTTTCAGTTGTTAGTAGCTGCAAAAATGCTTCTGTTTCTGTCCTCTCCATCTCTTCTTCTTTCCCTGCCATATCTTTCCATCTTACACACACTCACATCCACACTCCTTCCTTTCTTGAACAGAAATGTACTGGCTTTTAGTTTCCCAACTTTAAATTGATTAGACCACATTAATTTTTAAATAAGTGTCACATATCCTTAACCAAGCACTAAAAGGTTGAGAAGGCTTCACGGTGTAGAGCCTGATCCAAAAGTCAGTGAGAAGAATTTTAAAGATGCGGGCTGCCCTTCATTAGCCCTCATGATGTGTGCTGACAGGCAGTGTGTGCGTGCTGTGCCATGCCAGGCCAGGGCAGGACCAGCTGCCATGCACCATTTACCCTCTGTCAGCAGCTTCACTCGCAGCCCGGCCACCGCTGCACACACGAGTCTGTCACGCGTCAGCATCAATTAGGCTCAGCCTGCTGCGCTGGGGAGAAGCAACAGCCCTGCTATTAACCATTTTATTCCTCCCTGCCTGCCCCAGTCATCATTTGGCTCCCCCAGGGAGCTGTTGGGTTTGGCAGGAGCGTGGTGGTGGCTGTTCTTGCAAACAGCGGGTTTGTTTTAAGGTGACGCGCTAGTTCAGGTGAGTTGGCTTCACTGCGAGGAGTTTGATTTATTGGGACTGTTATTTAAACAGGGAAGTTAGATACAGCCTGTGCACTTCAAACCCAGTCAGATTTTCCCTTTCACCTGCTGTGAAGAAGTGTTGATGTCTGTCTGTCTGTACACATACATACCTGTGTTCATGCACACACAGATTGTAAGCTTTAAACTTATCACAAGGCTAAGGTGCTAAAATATTTCATTAAAACTCTATCTTGCTGTATTATATACTCAACATGTTTCCAGTTTTCCGGTTGTAGACACACCCTTGCACTGTTGTTTTTCTGGCTATTGTTGTTTGAATTGATAGTTGCTAAAGTTTCCCCGACTTTGTGAGAAACCAACATGTGTGGTCATGCCTAAATTAGAGTCACTATTTTGTGGCTTTTCACTGCTGTTATGAAGGGGGTGGGGAGCAAGAAGACCACCCATGGTGTGTCCTCGTCAGGCAGCACGGTGAGCAAATGGGTTCAGTGATGTGCAGTGAGTGCTGAGAGAACAACCTCTTCTGGCAGAGTTTCCAAGCACTTCCCTCCTTCCCCCCCTCCCCAAAATACAGCTTCTTCCTCCGTGTAAGTATAGAACACCCATGACTATTTATATAATAAAAGAGCTACTGTGTACTTTAGTGGATAGTTAAAGACATTTTCACAGGTCTGTATCCACATGGGATTTATGGAGACTTACAGGCCTGGTCAGTTTGTAAAATCGTGATAGCCCAAGAGACTGTTGTCAGATGTTGGTAACAAGACAGTGTTTGAAAGGAATCAAAACAATATAAATCCTGTGAGATCTGTGGCAGCAGGATGGGTTCTAATGGAGACGAAGACAGGGTCGACCACCACACAAGAGAACAAGGAGAAGAAAGTGTTTTTCCTCTTTCAAGCTTGCAGCACCAGCAGGGGTAAGCAGGTTTCTAAAAAGAATCTCATCAGCGGATCAATCCAGTGTAACAGATGGAGTGCACAGACATTGTCTATCAGATTTCCATTGCATGTGGCAAACAGATACATTGTTGCAACTGTTAGCAGCAAAACTTTCCCTTTTTTTTAACATCATAATTACCAAGAGTTGAAAAGAGCTGTGGGTTAATGATTTCCTAACAATAACTATGGGGTGTTGAGGGGATAGTAACTTCCCCAAGGAATACATTAGCAGGAAGTATAAAGTCTCTGAGCATCTTGAATGCAAGGCTTTGGATCTGCAGAAATAACTGAATAACAGAAATAACTGCCTATAGTGGTGCATTTTGAAGAGTGAAAATTTTTTAGGAGAGGGGACTGGACTGGATCTTCATCTGCTGTATTTGGCAGGTTTGCATTGAAGACAGTGGGGACAAACTAGTCCTTACTAGCTAAAAGTTTTGAGCTTTGTTGCCTTTGTCAAGCCATTTTTCAAACCATTTGGTATGTCTGAGAATGGTTCAGTGTATGCACAATTGCAAGCAATATATGAGGCTATGAATGAATTTCCCAGTGTTATTAATATTGCTGGTTTTATTTAGAAGTTAGTTTTGTTCAATTGTTGATGTAAAAATCAAAGTCAGAGTGCAAATATTATTAGAATGGTTTAAGCTGGAAGGGACTTTTAAAGATCATGAAGTCCAACCCCAACTATGTCATGGAGTCTCAGCATCTTCTGCACTGATTCATTAATCCTGGAACAGAGAGATTGAAAGTGAAGTAATGAATAGTGGCATGTGCTATAGGTTTAGAAGGATGAGTATCAGGGATTAAGTGGTTAAGCTTTTTACAAGAACATATTACAGTTGATTTTTGTAAATAACAGTTGTTGGGCCTAGTAAATAGTTGAGAATGAAGAGACCATGGTTTAGTTACCATTTAGTCACAGCAAATATGGACAGATAATCTGAAAACTTTCTTAGGCTCAAACAAACCACTTGAGTAACAGGGTGGGTTAGTTCTGTGAACTAACTGGAAAAGGACTGGACAGATTTGAAGGCACAACTCAGTTGCCCAGCGATACAGAACTGTGGCCACTTCAGATGGCCCAGGGCATCTCTCATCTTTTTGCCAATCCAGAGGAGCACAGGTCTCCCACAGATCCTTTATCCATAAGACTGACCTCATTGAGGCTGTCTTGAATAATATGATTGTAGGGAGCAGGGAAAAAGAATCAAGACCTGGATCTTGACAAAATTATTTCAGTTCTAGTTCTACTATGAAGCTTCTTGTTATTGTGCATAAAGCTTCCCAGTCTTTCTGTGTCTATGTTTCCCAACTTCTCAAGGAAGCTGTTTAAGGCAGGGACTAACTTTTTATCCCTTGGATGAAGTATGATTAACCTAGTTAGACTGAATGACTATGATTACACATCATTGAGGAGGTTTGAGAGTGATTCTGCTCCAAAGAAACCAAGTGTCCAACCAAGAATTATCACATCTACCTTGACCTTAAGTATCATTGAGTTTCTGGCTAATATTATTCACAATGTTTCTGATCTTAGAGGTTTAGCCACAGGAAAGGATTTTGAAGTAGTAAAGTAAAAAGTGCAAATGTTTGCACAGTGTCTAAAACAACAGAATAGAGGCATTTTTCAGCATGTATTACATTATTCATTATTTTTAACTCATGCTCTAAGCTTGCTGTATTTCATCAGTACTTGAGCCACCTCAAATTAAAATTGCATTCAGAATTGGCTCTTATGGAAAGCCCTCACCCCGAAGCACTTTTTCATTTTAGTCTCCTCTTTGGTTCCAAGAATTCTAAAACAAAATCCAAAATAGCACTTACACCCTTGCTTCCTCCTAAATACCTCATGTCCTCCTGGGCCTACTCTCTTTGCACACTAACCCTGTAATTCTAGCTCTGCAGGAGCCCTGGTGCCTTTATAATATCATAACCAGCCTTTACATGTCTGTCTAGCTACTGAATAACCTTGCTTCTGGGAAGAAATAACTACACACCCAGCCATGCCACCTATTCTTTATATGCCTATTAATTGAACCCTGCCTTCCTTTTGTCTCCCAAAAGAATGAAGGTTAGCAGTCACTCCCTGAACACCTCTTGCTCCAAGAAAAACATTTTTGATTTGCCTTATTTTCTCACAAGACCCAAAGACCCCTTACCCATAATCTTTAAAGTATGAGAGGGATGTGGAAATAGGTAGATACTTAACAGTTCTTGTCACAGCCCTCAAAGTAGGAAAATGAGGTGTGCAGAAAGCATCTTGCACCCAAAAGTACAGTTTTCTAATCACAGAAGGACATAAAAATATCTCTTTTGGGATGCATTATGGGGTATTTGCTTTCCCTTTGAGTGCTGTGGATCCAGGCCCTTTCATGCCCACTAACCTGTGAAGTGTGACAGTGTCAGGACACCTGTGGTTTATGTAAACACTGACAGAGAACCCTACTGAAGGCACAGGCAAACCTGCAATGTGTGTAAAGGAGGGCTGAGAGGGTCCTTCTGGAATTAAACATTCTTGAATAGAAGTTGTGCTTTTTCAGAAACTGCCTCTGTGGAGACACGAGAATTAGTGATGAGTGACTTTGTGAGAATTCTTGTCCATCCACCTGACAGGGCAAAAATTCCTCGCTAGAGGTGGTGTGTTTGGAGGGCTTAAGTGAGCTTGATAAACTGGACAACTACATGACAACCTCATTAGGGATGTAAAGAAAAGAGTTTAAGGAAAACCATGATAACAGGAATCATAAATTAACGGTCAGGTGTTGGCAGAATTTTGCTAAAGGAAGTAAGTGAACTGTGTGTGATGCTTATGGATTACATGTATATGTGTAAATATGCATTATGTTGTGAGTGAAAGGAGAGCAAATAGGCTTCGCATGAAGGGGTTGTTTTTACCATTTTAAGTTGTTTTTGGTCCTACTAATGTAAGTATTCTCAAATGACATCAAAAAAACAAAGATACTAATTTAGTAAATAGACTTTTTTTCTGGAGAAGCCAATGCGATTGTGGAAGTGAATTTGACTAAAGGTAACAGAAAGAGCATTAACACTTTCAGGTAGACTATGCTGTTTCTGAAGTAAATTTTGATACATCATAGCCAGACATCTACCTCCTACATCTGCTTGCCTCAAATCAGATATTTCGTTACCTAGTAATAGTGAATCCAATTATTCTCAAGGAAAAAAAACCCTACTATTTATGAAACAAAAGGCTATTTTGAGACTTAGTAAAGATTTGGCTTAATGAATAACCAAGGTACCATTATGTATGTACTTTATTCTGAAATATCATTGAAATAGTAATATTAAGCTCCCTTTGTTCTCATAATCTTTGGTTTGAAATACAAATGGAATTTAAGAAGTTAGGTCGATGGGTTTATTTAAAAAAAATAGAGTTTAAAGGAAGTTATTCAGCAGTGCTCTGGCAATACATTCCTGTTAGAGATAAAAAGCATGTGTACCTTTCCAAACCCATTTTGGGTCTGAAGCAGTGTGGTTCAGCTGGAATTTTAAAACGAGGCTATATTAGGAAGAAAATGTCCCCAGTGGAATAGCTTTTTAACAATTTCCATCTTTACAAACCTTAACCAGTTTACTTTCAGTTCAATTGTATAAAGTAGGAAACACATAGTTTTGCAAACAGTCCGAATGAGATTGAGAAAGCCTAAGAAAATTATTAAAGGTCTCAGAAAAGCCAATTGACCTTGGAGTTCTGTAGCTTCTGGTCTGTAGTAGTTAGAACGGAAATTTCATGTTTATAGCTTGAAAGTTATAAAGTTAAAGTGAAAAGTACACAGTAGTAGTAAGGCTAGGTCTGTACAAGCATCTTTTATTTGTGTAATAACTGTAAATAGTAGGTTGTATTTGTGTGATGGGAATAGAAATCCCATGATAAATGAAGCTGCAAATAGCCTGAAATCTCACTGGAAGTGGTTAGCTGGAAAATTAATAACAATTAGAATTTGACAAAGCACAAGTGGCAAATGAGTTGCATTCCTTCTTCCTGAAGGAAGTTGTAGAGGAAATATGAACACCTGATGTAGAAATGTTTGCCAGGTCATTGAGTTCAAGAGAAGGATCAGGAGACCAGAATGCTGAAAAATTTGGCTTGAATGCTTCATTATGTCTATTTCAATGACCTCCAAACAGCTTGAACCCGCGTTCAGAAGTGAAACAACATATAAATGAAACAGGGGAGGATTACTATGAAACAAGACAACAAGTAGGAAAAGTGGACACAATTTATCTCTAGTGCAGCACAACTTGTAAAAGGCAGCGTGGTCTAGTGCAGGGTGCAGAGACAGGAGACCGTGGGCTCCAATCTGTTCCGAGCCACTGACACTGTCTGACCCAGGCAGGTCACTTGACTTCTTTGTGCCTCTGTCAATCCAGCTGGAAAATTGGGTGACAAAAGCAGGACCTTGCTGAAAAACAGATGCTCCATCAGAGTTGAGCTGTCCTGGGTAAACAAATTACAGAACATTGATAGATACCATAGTAAAACTTATCTGGGTCTATGGTGTCAGTAAGGAAGAATGAGTGATGTGGGAAAGATCCAGCTGGCAGTGCTGGATTCTTGAAAAAAGCATTTTTCTCCGAATGCACAGGTGAAATAAGGAGCTCACAGGACAGACACAAAACTGGCTTGTGTTGGAAATCAGGAACTAAGGAAGACAAGGATGCTTGGAGTCGATGCTGCATAAGATCTGGTTTCAAATTGCCCAATGTGTGGAAAAAAAGTAGTCATTTATTCCTTACGGTAAAAGTTTCAGTGCTAAAGGCTCTCTGGGAGAAGAGCATCCTGTAATTCGTGGCCAGATATCTGGATGGGCACATCAGAGACTGCATGTAATTCACTGGTCTTGCATTAAAGGAGTATTTAAAAGCTTTAAGGGGACCTAATTTGAAATCATACAGCCTTTAATTTATTTTCTTTTTTTTTTTTTTTTTTAATTTCCCATGAATTTACATCTATGTCTTGGATCTCAAATCCTTCAGAAACTTGCTTTATAGAAGCCAACTGCACAGGCTTTGAAATTAAACTGAATCCATGAACTCAGGTTTTGTCTTGAAACACAGCACTGTGTTTGGAAAAAAAGATAATAGAACATAAATTCCAGATCCCTGGATTGCAGGAGTATGTCACGGTGGCATTTAAAAAATGTTTGGCAGTGTGCTGTACAAGAGGAATATATTAATTTTACTTTTTAAAATTACTTTTTCAATATGTATAAAAATCTAAAGTACATAAGTTTGATATGAAAAATGATGTTGATGTTGATATTTTTAAGGAAAAATATCTCTTGGTGTAGTATAACAAACAGGCCCCTAGAAATATGATTCAGAAAACTGAAGTTAATTTCTTGGCTCTGCTAATAGTAAGTGAGTGCTTTGCCATGCCATTTTCTTTCTTTTTACCTCCATTTCCCTATCTGGAAATTGGAAATAAGGATTCTCACCTCTTCGTACAGTGCTACTGATGAAGAACATCAGGTAAGAATTATTGTGAAAGTAAAGCTTTTTCATGTTTTATTGCAATGAATTAGGAAGCAGCCTTGTGTTATTAATTTCATTGTGCTATTTGTATTTTTGTCCCACTGTCTGATGTGCACTGTGGCAGAAGGAAGAGAGCAGCTACAGGTATGCTCCTCAGCTGGAGAAGGAAGGATGTTGACTACACCACCAGCACACTTGACTTTTTCTGGCAAAGCTACACATTAAGTGCAGTTCTGACAGTCTTGAGATACTTGTTCAGCATGAGTTTTACCACATTTAAAGACTTAAATAAACACCCAAAACCTGCTGTTCCATAGTAGCTTGGGATGTACTGAAAATAGTTGTTCTTTGCCGTATCTGATACTTGGGATGAAACAAGGTTGACTTGAAGACTCCAAGGTGCTTAGAAAGTTCTTGAACAGGATAAAATACTGTGTGCATCCTAATCCATGAGCCTTAGTGTGGCAGATTATTTTGGAAGGAGAAATATTGAAAAGTCACACTAGTATTTAAGTGGGAAAATATTTCCAATAACCCAAAGTGTGGTTTTTTTGGAGATCTCCAGCAAGTCATTAGTTTCCTGTCCTCATACTTGGTCTTGGCAAGGAAGCTTTTTTGTTGGGAGATGTGTTATTATGGCAGCAATGGAATTGCTTTGAGAAGCATCCAAGAACAGTCTCGAAAGCTGTACAGAAAAATGCTAACTTCTCTGGACACAATAAGACTGGTGTTTTCTAATTCTGCAAGCATGTTAAGACTTACCTGTCTTGTGGGCTGCTGTGCTGTGGGGTGAACCCCTTTGTTCTGGTCACTCAAGGAAGTGTCTGTGTTTCCTGAGGAAACTGCACTGTCAGACAGGCCATGGGAGCACAAAAGGAGTGAAAAGTCAGAGGCAATAAATATATTGAGTTCTTAGATTTTTATATATTTATATTACTCTTTCCTACCTTCAGCATTAAGTCTGTTCTTACCCTGTGAATGCACCAACATATTAACTTGTTGTTTGTGATTTTGTCTGGGATAAAATTAATTTTCTTTATGGTGGTAGGGGAGTGTGTTTTGGATTTGTGCTTAAAACAGTCTTGATAATATGGAGATGTTTACATTATTGCTTAGCAGAGTTTGCACAGTATAAGGTCTTTTCTGCTCCTTGCCTTGCACCTCCAGTGAGCAGGCTGGGGGGGTCACAAAAAGCTGTGGGCCACAGTATCAACATCAAAGCACACTGAGTTGATTTATGAACATGCTGNAGCAGGCTGGGGGGGTCACAAAAAGTTGGGGACACAGCCAGGACAGCTGACCCCTGCTGACCACAGGAATATTCCATGTCTTATGTTATCATGCTCTGCACATAGAGCTGGGGGAGGAGAAGGAAGGGAAGACATTTAGAGCCGTGTTCATCTTCCCAAGTGGCCATTACACACAATGGAGCCCTGCCCTCCTGGAGATGTCTGCACACCTGTCTGCCCATGTGA
>VZTT01016591.1:5597-34759 GCA_013400855.1 Buphagus erythrorhynchus | reverse complement strand
TTTGTTTTTTTAGTTTGTTTTTGTTTTGGTTTGTTTTGTTTTTGTTTTGTTTTTTTTTTTGTTGTTGTTGTTTTGGTTTTTGGTTTGTTTTTTTTGGGTTTCTTTTTGTGGAGGAATTACAGAATGGCACCTTTGCTACCTTTCTCTGTGATGTTTTCTCTCTCTTTACAAGACCGTCTCAGTACCTTGAACATCCTTGGGTAGTTAAAATACTTCTATTGGTATTTCCTAGGAATAATGCTTTGGTTCTAAGGTTAACACACTGTTTAGGAATATGGCTCAGGCTTCATGAGGGGATGGCAATGGGTGGCACAGCATGTGAGAGAATATAGGCAGGTGTCTAGAGAATTTCTTACCTGCCATGGTCTGGAACTTTATTCCTGAACAATTACAGGATCCTGATGAAGTGATAGAATGCTTGGGGGAAAGAAGTGCTATGGCCATTCCAAGGAGGCACAACTTAGAATCATAGTATTCTTAATGCTGGAAAGGACCTTTAAGATCATCAAGTATAACCATTACCCTAGCACTCCCCACATGGTCACTGCTAACCCATGTCCCCAGGTGTCACAGCCACACGTTTTCTGAACATTTCCAGGGATGATTAAACTTTTTGCACTGTGCTGGGCCCTGACCAGCACCTACCAAACACTGCTCCATATTATGCAGTCCCTCCTGGGGTCTGAAATAACAAAAGCATATCTGTAGTATCAACACTGTTTCCAGCACAAATCCCAAACACAGTCCCATACCAGCTACTATGAAGAAAATTAACTCTATCACAGCCAAAACCAGCACAACATAATTAAGTTCCTAAATACAAGCAGTCAGAATGAGGAGGTGTTTTTGTAGTTACAAGGCAGAGAGCTGTATTTGGTCACAAAGAGCTGTGTTCAGTTTGCATCTCTGCCACAGGCATCTCAAGTGATCCTGGTCAAATCACTCTGCCTCTGAGTCTTGCTTTTTTATTGTAAGGACTGAGATATCAGACAGTGTCTCCTAGAGATAGTTGTGATCTCTCTGTTGGTTTTCAGCTGTCAGGGTCTGGAGTAAGTATATTTTGTGATATCTAGGACAGTATTGCTCCTATTTTGTTTGAGCCTACCTTCTAAATCTTATAATACTGTCACTAGAGGAAAATGTCCTCTATTGGGAGAAATGCTGCCTAGAGCATGAGGCAAATACTGCCTTTGCCAGTGCACCTGGCAGTAACAATAGACTGTGAACTACAAAGGATGGCATGCTGCAATTAATTTGTGAATGAGCTATTCAAGATACTCTCTAAGTGATTGGGGATGGTTTTGATATCTTTGTATCTTTTAGTGTCAAAAGGGATCAGTTTAGAATTGGGCTTAGAACAGTTAAAGGGGCAATGATGGGGCTATGCTCCTGTTGGCAGAACTTACTCTAATTTGCAGTCATTTGTGTCCTGTCCTTCTCAAGCCATCCACAGGGACTCCTATGCTGAGTGCACTGGGCTTATTAGTCTGTCACATGTTGCCATGGCCTGGGTGACTGTCCATAAGCAGTCACAGCAGAGGTGGGCACTGTGCCATGCAGACATCGCAGCACTGTCATAGCCGAGCGCTCTGTCTGAGCGAGGAATCAAATAAATTACAATAACTAAAGTTTTCACTTTGTTCCTAAAAATCGCTTCTCGCATAACTAATTGTGTGCAGTGAGGAGCTGGCCCTTCCCCTTGTTTCAGTCTGATAAATTGCCACAAGGTAAAATAAAATAGATCACTACCCAGGCATTGCTCTTGTGGGATGTCACGGGGATGTACTGCGGTTGCAAATGGGGAGGGCAGGTGCTCCAGACAGCTGCAAATGGAAAGGTGTCAGCAAGCCAGTCTTCTATTAAGAAGTGATGCAATTATGAAATGGTTTGAGGACCTCTATATTAACCCATAAAGCAGCAGACATTCTCAGAGGGAATTGCCTTCTCACTGACTTTTGCCTGCTGAGCTTCATTTTCCACCCTTAGTTGAAGCATCTCTTTTGTAATGCATTTCTGTATATTTCTGCCTGTAACAGTGAACCTTGTCATCTGCTATCAGAAAAGTAGTAGAAAGACTGAAATGGGATGAAGTTAAAAAGAAAAAGAAAAATTTGCTGTAATTTCAAGGCACAATAATGATGAGTAGAGACCAGAACTGGACGTAGTCAAACAAACCAGAGATGAGGACTTCTAAGCCAGTCTGGGAGTATCACCTTGTGCTGAAATGTTTATCTCAAGTGTAGGTTTAGGCAGACAAGGCTGGGTAAGTCCATTAGCATTGCCTTGGATGGTCCAGCAGCTGAGCTGCTGCGTGGCTCCTCCACAAGGACTTTGTTTTCCAGGACAGTGTTGTGGCTGCTGTGAGCATCAGCCCTGTGCTTGCCAGTGCAGAGCAGACAAAGCAAATACAGCAGAGCTTGAATCCTGGTTGAGGCAGGAGTGGACTCATGTGATGGGGAACCATTTGGGATTGCTAAAATTTCATCAGAAAGATTTAATTCCTGGCTCTAGCACAGTGCTAGGGAGAGGCTTCAAGCTGGCCAAACCCCATGTCTCTCTTTCTCATCCAGCTGAATAAGACAGTGACACTTGTCTTCCCATGGGAAGGCTATTGAGACCTTTGGCTGGAAGTCATCCTGCAAAGCATGGGTGTGAAACTGTTCATGTGCTGATATGTGAGGTTGGCTATTGGCCCTTAGCCAGATGTGCACATAAGTCCCTTTGGAGGCAGCAGGACTTAAACATATTCTGGAGTTTAAGCATGTGCTGAAAAGCTTTGTAAATGCAGGTCTTTGTGACTAATGATACTTATGTGGTAGGATGATTGCAATCATGATCTTGGATATTTATGAGAATGCTTTGTCTTTCCCATTAAAAAAAAAAAAGGAAGTTTCTTTGGCTCTACACTTATTACAATGGTATTTTAATGAAGGGTTTTTTTGTGTCTATAGTAAAGGCATGGCTTGTATGGGCTTAGGCTTTTATAGGTCTTCTTGAAGAGAGAGTGGGAAAGGGAAAGAAGAAATCTAATTCAAATACTATGCTTGGGGGCTGAAAAGGAACCATTGCATTGTATAATAAGCAAAACTCACTCAGAAAAAATGAACTTACTGATATTACTAGAAGCAGGTTAAAAAGTTGATTATAGAAGCTGAGCTTTATAAATAAGAGTGAATTCTAAGCCAAGGTCTCTGAAATGCCAATTACAGTCACTTAAGTACATGGGGGCAAGCTGGGCTTTGGCTAGGAGAGTTAATGAGCAATTTCATAACGTGCTATATATCACTTTAAGAAGACATGATAAATTGCCTCTAATGGTATTGTGTGTATAAGTGGGAGCTGGTTTTACTCTGTGTTCAGTTCTGGTGATTGGGTGGTACACCTGGAAAGACTTGTATTTTAATGGGCCCTTTTTAGCACTTTTGCACCTCGTATGTTCTGGATTATGTATGATTGATGGCCTTGAATGTATGGGAAGGAAAGATATGTAGATCTTAATGCTTTTAAACCATTTGTTTTCCAGTCTCTGTAAAAGGCCTCTCTGTTTTCTGGGTAATGGTTTATACTTCTCAAGTAAACAGAGGTACGGTTCTGGGACTTTGGCTTTTAACACTATAAATCCAGTGGGTTTTTATAGGAGGGTCATTCAGTTTACAATGCACTTAAGAAAAGATAGCTGTTTTCATACTAGTCATTAAAGACAAATAACTAGGTGGTTTGGTAGATAACTTGATGCATGAAGTAGATTTTTAAAACATACAAAACCAGAGTTTGCTGGGCATTCATTTAGTTCACATTTCATATGATGAGTAAATTCCTTTTCTGCCCTGGGTCACATGAATGTCTTCACAGCCAGAACCTTTCTGACTCCCCCCTTCTCTGGCTGGATCCCATCCATGCTTACTTTGCCCAAAGGGGCTGCTGCTGTTGAGCAGCATTAAATCATTCTCCTCTCCCCCTCTAACCTAGGGAGAGACAGACTCAAACTGGAAACCAACCCCAAGCTTTCCATGTGGGAATGCAGCCGTTGGCTGCAGGCTGGCCTGGCTGTGGGGTTTCTTCTGTGCCCTCACGGGGATGGGAAGAGGAGACTCTGAGATTAGTTAGTATTGATTCCTGGGCAGGATTAGTGTTAAGCTGTTGCTTGTTTTCAAGCATCTGCACAAGCTTAAAGTGTGGCAAATCTCCCGTGCAGCCAGTTTCTTGTGTGTGCAAAATATGGTTCTTCTGAAAGGAAAGCTCTTCACACTGGCTGGAGCAGAGCATGGTGCTGAAGTGCTGGGGTGGGGATCTCCTGCAGCTCCTTCTGTGGGAAGGTCCTGACATCTTTTGCCCAAAATCCTTAGGCAGATTTTGAGCTGTGTTAGCAGAAGTACAAACTAACTTACACTGCCATGTGGTTTTATTAATACTGTGGTGTTGAAAGGCAAGTGCATTAACCTCTGCTGCCACATGCTTTAATATATTTCTAATTACCACTCTTTCCCTGTGCTTTGTCATTAGTACCTGAATTTTTCAATTTGTGTCTTTTACAGACTTCTGGTGATCCCCAGCATTACCTGTAAAGCAGTGCCTCCTCTTAGCTGGATTGCTGGTTTCTATTTGTAAAATAAAACAAGAAGCAAGTAAATCATGTAGTATTTCTTACCTGTGCTGTTTGGTCTAGGACTGAAAGAGCACAGATGAGATGTAAAGATCCACAGGGCTTCCATCACTGTCTTAAGCATTTAATGTACATGTTGCTCAGGGGCTGGACTGATAATGCTCTAGAATAATGAAGCATAGCTTAACCTGTGTTTCTCAGTTTCATGTCCCTATGTCTTTCACTGTCAAGTGGAAAGTTCAACTGGTGAGAAAGAGATTAGATGACTTTACAATGCTTTTGCATTTTAAATGCTTGCTTGTTAAAATTAAATTTCTGACTAATTGCACTAAGGTAATTTGCACCTACCTCCAACAGCGTTTTATACTTAGTTCCCATTCTTTGCAGGTATTTAATAAAAAATTAATAAGATGAGGCTGCTGTGTGTTAGGTGTGGTGGGTCAGGGTCATGGAGGCAGGTGGGTGTCCAGTGAGTACCACCAGGAGTTATGTGCCTCTGCAGCAACGTGACCTGACCCCACAGCACAAACCCAGCACGAGGGGCAGCCCCCGTTCCCAAAATTAACAATGTCACCAGGCAAGAGAGAGAAATGAGCCCCATGTTATGAAGGACATAATGAAATGACTGTCTCAGATGTGTGTCGGAGCGAGGAGCAAAACCCAGTTCTCCAAATCCAGAGGCAGCACTGTGAGCACAAGACCAGCTTTTCTGGTGGCAGAGGGAAGCTGGATTTTGTGCCAGCTTGTGAAATTATTTGTTGAAAACATATTTTAAACTACCATGTGTATGGAATCTAGACTAATTTGAAACTAAGGTTGCTAAACCACTAGAGTCATGTGAATAGAAATTAAGGTGTGCAGATGATGTACTCTACTAATTTTTTGCTTTCATAATATTTAAAGTGCAATTCTACTACCTGCCTGTGTTTAACTGCCAAGTATAGATGCCTAACTTAGCTTTCTGCTGTAGTGCTATTGATAATGCTTTGGAAGTAAAAGGCAAATGTGTTACTTCAAGGTTGAAATATTCGTGTTGCATAAGACAGCACAGCTGGAGTTTCTCTAGTCTATCTTTATTTTTCACGTTTCTTAGTATGCTGATGCAATGGAGGAATACTTGTCTGCAAATTAAATTATATCAGTTCTTTGTAATATAGATAGTGATCATTGCAAAAGTAAAAAAAAATTAAAAATTGCTACAATGAAAACTTAATTTTAAAAAGTCTGCAGAATACTCTTAACTGAGAAAAAAAAGGTTGCCCAGCCCTTTTTGTGTGTAAAAAGGTTTCCTTTCATGAAAAGTAATAGAGATTTGAAGAAGCAAATAGTGGAAGTGCATTTGAAATAGCAGTTATTGTCTCTTGGTCTGTTTTGGGCAATTTCATTTGTTTGGTTTTGTCAGGATTTGAGACTGCACTGGAGTGCTATTACTTCTTCAATGAAAATGGTTGCAAAAAGGCACAATAAATGTTTTTCTAAATATTGTTCTTTAAATATTGTCTTTAGTAGGTAAGAAGCTGGATGGAAATGCTTTTGAACAATCTAAACTCTCAATATAAGTATTGTAAGTGATAGATGCTTCAGTCAAATGTTCATACATGCTGCAGTTATATTCAACAGTGTAGCTGATTGTGTGATGCCTATCACTTAAATCCTACATGTGGGCTTTTTAGTGCAAAAATTCTCCTTTGTCCTATCCCAAGTATTTTGAGATCCATATGCTTTTTTTTTTTTCAAAATAGTGTATCTGGAATTTAGGTGGGATGTCTCATTTGCTTCTGGCAATTTATCCTCACCATCCCTATGTCCAGGGATATTGTTATTGTTAGGGTTTGAGCACAGTTTGGATGCTGCCTGTCCCAGATTTCATAGGGACACATCAGCATCCTCTGCCTCCCCAAAAGCCCTTATGTGGAAAATGGGGTAATGCTTGTCTTTATGGTGTTGAACCTCAACCTTGTGAATCCAGAAGAGACTGACAGTGTGTAAGGAGGGCTGTGAAACCTCAGGCTGATGTGGGCTTGATGTTTGCTCAGAGCCCAGCAGCAAGGGCTGCTGAAGATCAGGTAAAAGCAATCCAGAGTGACCTCCCCAGGGTCAGGCTGTGCCTTGCCTCCAGAGACAGGAGCTGAACACAGCTCTCTTAACTGTCTCAGCTGCACTAAGTAAATCAGTTCTTCTTTTCCATATGTTTAAACACATGCTCTGTACCACAGTTAAGCACAGTGAGAAATCTTACCTCTCTAGGAAAAAAAAAAAGCCTAGGAGCTAGCTTAGGAAGGGGAAAGAAGCAAGACAGACAACCTGCAATCCAGCCCTCATATGAAAGTAGCCCCAGGCAATTTTGTTATGTCCAGGGAAGCATATGATATTCATTGCATGGACCCATCATTAATGCTGACTCTCTGGGAACCTGTCTTATGTTGTTTCCACTTGGGACAAGTTAGCTCAAAAATTGATCCGATTTTATTAGAGAGTCATTTTCTTTGCTGTCTGGCAGTGGTCTCTGAAAAGATGTTTTGGCTTTTTAACACTTGGTGATTGCTGTAATAGGATCTCAGAAGTCCAATGTCCAAACTGAGTCTCACACATAAAACTACTTTCTTTTTTTGACACTCTGGACAGCTTAAAATAGAGCTCAGAGAATCAGACCCCGTTTATGCTGCAGGTGGAACTACTGGTTTTATTCATATCCCTTTAATTAAACATAGCATACATTTACATTTACAGACAGTTAATTAGACACCCTTTTTTATATACATTTAACTGTAAACAAATGGTGAAATTTACTGTATGGTTCACGATTTCTCACAGTTGGCCGCTTTGCTGAGCCTTTGATGCAATCATTTTCAGTGGTAGTAAATACTCTCTTATTCTCAGTGCTTTCTCTGCCTAGATGGAATCTATCTTGCATCCAGACTGAACGAGTTTTGAACAAAAAATAAAAACAAAAAAAAAAGAAATCCCACCACTCTTCTAGTGTGGGGGAGTAAGGCCTGTGTGTAATAAGGAAGCAACTTTATTTTGCTTAAAGGTTTTTTTGAAAATTCCCACTTAGCTGCCTATTGATCAAAGGATAGTGGTTTAGTCGGTCTGATGGCTTAGAGGGATAAGATCTGTGAGAAAGAATCTTGCCTCTGACTGACTTTATTGTGTAGGCAGTAGGGGATTCCTTCTAGTGGGTTTAAAAAAAAAAAAGAGAGAAACATAAAATTTGTCTTTTGGAGAAGCGATAGTGAAAAACAGATTTTAGGACAGAACAGGTAGAGGTGAAGATTGTAAAAACATTCCTAGAATATGTTTCTTTGAAATAATGTGCCAACAAACCTTTGCAACAGCAAGCTGATATTGCCCCAGCCCAGCAGCTGGGGCTGGGTGCCCATTGGTGATGTAAGCAAAGCCACCATCCAGCAGGGTGACATCAGGATGGAGCCCAGGCTGAGACCCGTGCTAGCATGTGGGGTGGGCTCATGTGAAAGCTCTGTCCAGGAGGAAATCTTGCAGCCTGCAGCTGTTTGTCCTGGTGGTTTAGCAAGATGGGAGGAAGTGCCCAGAGCAGTGAGTGAAAGGAAGACAGGATGCTCTGTGCCTGTTACAGATGTGCTGAGCAAGGAGCCTTGACATGTTCTTCCAGTCACCCCTGGGACCCTCAGGGGATTAATGAACCAAAAAGAAGGCAAGGAAGAGTAAGAATGGTATTCCTTAACACAGGTGGCCTTGCCCTCTGACTGCTCTTCAAGGTTGACTAAGTTTGAGAATTCAGGGCTCAGATCCCTGTTGCAAAGCATTGTGCTGAGCTGTGGCTTGTGATCTGCCTTAAATAATGACATAGGGGTGTGGTTTTATTTTGATTAACTAATTAAATAAATTTAAACATGATTCAAAAGGATTGCTCATTTCTAGCTTCCAATTTTGCACCAGCTGAACTTGGAACTAATCTTTGGTAACTAAAGGCAGCATCTTGATTTTCAGAAATTTCCTTGTGGAATGGTCTTAGAACTGTCTTTTCTGCCCCAAGTCCCTCTCTGGTTGCACAGAAATCTGGCAAAGATCCTGAATGTGTGTGAGATTTCATTTCTTTTTAATAATTCTTACACTTTTTTTATCTTAATTTGAGATGGGTTCTAGAGGAAACTGAAATCAATGTTTGATACATAGAACTTGGGACATGACAAAGATTTTGTATCATATAAAGTGCCAAATCAGATGCTATGCTCCTTTCTCCAAGACTTTAGTTTCTGCAGAGCGTATCTGAACAAATTAGTTTGTAGAAGTGAGGAGGGATGGGCCAGCACTTTGAGCCACTGTGTGTTCCTGAGTCCTGCCTCCCTCCTGCTGGGGAGGTGGCACCTGAGCAGAGCTCAGGAGGACCTGGAGACAGGCAGTGCTCTGCCTAAGCAAGCCAGGCTCAGGGGAAGCTCTGGCTGCAGCTCTCCAAGGGACTGTGCTGAAGTTATTCTGAAGTGTAAAATTATGCTTGAACCTGCTTTATGTCCTGAAATAGTTTTAATCATGTCCTGAAATAATTTGAATTAACTCTGTTTTAAAGAGTTGAGCATTATAATTTGTATTTACTACAGAAGTTTTTTCCATCTTGCAAATTATTCTAAATGTTTCCCAGGTTACAGGACACATTGGTGATGTTATTTTCTTATTTTATTTTGTTTACTGTCTCAAAGCATAGAGCATGCACATCACCTCCCATAATTCAAGATCTGTTATAAGCAGGTATTTAGCTAAATTTTCATCTTTGGTTGGTTGACTTTTTTGGTTTGTTCTGTTTATAAGAATAAGTAAAGCTCTTCTGTATGTGTGCATTATAACCACTGTCTGTTTGTCCTTTCTGCCTACCACCTCCCTTCAGCCCTTTGAATATTCTTAATCTATTTTATGAAAGAATCCAGCACTTTACTTGCCCTTGAACATGTAGCATACAACCACAGCAAAGACATCTGAATGACCCTGTGGAGATCCTTCTGTCACTTCTCTTTTGCAGTCCCATCTGCACTCTCACAGAATATGACCAGAAATGGAAAATTGCAGCAGTGTGGTGGTGACCTGAAGCTTCTGTGTGGTACAGAGATGGCTACAGTGGGCTATAAAATATGAATTTGTGTTTCAGATCATCCTCCCTCCTTCTTCCTCTTTTGTCAATTTACTTGGAAATATTAATTTATGTGCATCAATACAATGCAATACTATAGACAGGGCTTCCAGTCAGTCTTACGTGCCAGTCAGCACCAGAATTTTAGTTTTTTATTCCTCTAGGCATGCAGCTCTGTGCAGCATTATTTTCCCACTGCAGTTATCCATTAGCTTAAGACTTTCATAACCCAGGAGGACACTTAAATCTCTCTTCAATCGTTATGCCTCTGAACACTTTCCCCTAATGTCTTGGCTTTCTTTTGGAATCTTTTGTCTTACAATTTTTATCCTGCGTTTACCTGCATTGAATTGCATTTGCCATTGTGCAGGAATTTTTCTGAGTTGTTGTAACCCTGTTCATTCTTGATGGTTAAGGTGGTGCTCTGTGGGGAGAGATGAGTGCTGAGCTCCTCAGCCATCTGTCAGATGCAGGGAGCTCTGAATGTGGGGCACCTCAGCTTTCCGAGGGTCCCTGTGTGTGTCTCAGTTCAACACTTGGGGACCCCCCAGAGCTGTGGTAGCTGAGTGCTGCCCAGCCACACTGACATTCATGTGTGTGTCCTGCCACCACAGGCTGCCTCACTGCTTGGGGAGGGAGCAATTGCTGCAGCAGGAGCCAGCCTGGACACGGCCAGGTCCAGCAGGGAAGGGAACCAGTGAGGGCAGTGCCAGCAGGGCACTGGGAGCAGCTGCAGCACAGGGCTCTGCCCTGGCTCCCCTGCACAGATGTTGACCTGAAAACACGTTCAGAAATTGTCATTAGAGTCATGTGGATCTGCTTATGCATAATCTTTTTTTAAAACAACAAAACAGTTTGTGCTGTCTGCAGTACTCATAGGAGGCAGCTATTTCAGAGTGTTATTTACTTTTGTGATGTTTATCTTTCGCCCACTGGTGGGTGTGAACATCACTGGTTTTAGTGTGCAAAGCAATGACCTAGGACTATTTTTGCATCAGACTTTTTTTTGCCATTTTAGTTTACACAGGCTTGTCTTTTAAGGATCTCTCAGACCTAAAAAAACAATGTATCATAATCTGATGCTTTACAGTTAAGAAGAGGAAATTAAAACACCCCATGTTTTTCATTTCAGAATTAAGTATTGTGGGAAGTAACCAATGAATGTAGCTATTTAAGGCATAAAGTATGAATGATTTTAAGTCTTTCATGCCAATTACATTTCCCTCCCATTTTTGATTAATGAGATAATGTAAAAATAGAACAAACTTGGCATTTTATATCAGGGATGAATTAAATTAAAACCTAACTATTCAGAGTAGCTTACTCGTCTCTCTGTAAGTGTGGATACTACTTGACATATTGTTTATATGTGTCATCCGTTTCCTATGATTTATTTTTAGTTGTTTAGCTTAAAATTATTTTTTTCTTTCTCTCCCCTCAGCCAGGTAAGGGTTCCTATTGACTCTCATTCACTGATATAGATGTTTCACCTAGTTAATACCTAAAATTCTTGCACAGCCACGCCTTTGTCTTCTTTGGTGAATGGGATTTTATTTGTAGTTTTTTTTTTTATTAAAAAGTAAATTGATACTCGTTAAAAGCTTATTTACTTCCTGACCCCTTATTTGAAGGGCATATGACTGTGAGATCTTTAAATATAGAAGTGCACTAAGAAACTTAAATGCTGTGCATAAGGATAAAGACATCCTCAGCTAATATAACTTTGCCTCTGACCTGCAGAGTAGAAAGTCAGAATCGAGTTCTTTGTCTGGTGAAGCACTGGCAGCCAGCCTCGAGACTGGAAAGATGTGCTTGCCGAGTGAAAGTTCCTTGTGTATTGTGCTGTTTACCTAAGGGTTATATCCAAGATACTCTCTGAACAGCTTGGCTGATTATTGAAAAATGCCTTATAGTAACTCCCAGCCTAAGTTGATCGATATTAGTGCACAGCTTTACATGGGAAGGAGGGAGCTAGTTAAACATTGAGAGCCTCCGGGATAACTGTGAATGAAAAAATAATGCAGAACAAATATGTTGAAGGGTTCAAGAGAGAAGACTATCTTGTCTCTGTGCAGGGAAAAAAAAAAAAAAGTTGCTAAATTGCAGCAGAAAAACCATTTGAATTCACTATTAATAAAGTGAAGGTGGATTTTTCCCTAGGCCAAAAAGAGTGGGGGGGAAATCAAACCCAACAAAATGTAGCGTTCTTTAATGTAGAGAGAAGTTAAGAATCATCTAAACACATCCTCCCATAGAGTGCTTGCCTTCACTGCAAGTCTCTGAGCTGTTCTTGGTCTGTACAAAGCTCCTGCCCCTGCAGCTCTGGGCCCCAGCTTGGGCTTGCTCCCCTGGCCAAGGAGGCAAAATTCAAAGGTACTGACTTCTGTATCAGGAACACTAGAGAAAGAAAAACCCACTTCTTTCAACATCTTAGATGAACATGTAAGAATGTGGAATGGAAGGTTCCTAGCACCTGAGAATGATGCCTTTTTTTCCCCTCTTGAAAAATTGCAAGCTAAATCTTCCAGTGTTCTATCCTAATAAACTGGAAGTCAGGAGATACACCTTTGTCTCACTAATTTATTCTGACTTTAGGAAGAACCATAACATTCCCACATCTCCATTCCCTGTCTGTAAATGACAAGTCTTTGACTTTGTCAGTTCATAATGAAATCATCAGGCTCCAGTGTTGCATTCACCTGAGAGCTGACAAGATAGAGGGGGACACAAGAGGAGCTGGTGGGAAAAACCTGGCAGGAGGACAATAGTGGAAGGGAAGAAATGGGATTGTGTCATGGAAAATGGGAAATAGGTTGATTTCTTTCACAGAGTAAGAAGGAAGATGAAAATTTAATTTCTAATGAAGGGACGTGGGAAACAGACTGCCTTGCTGAAAGATCTTTGGACACAGAGTGAAAATTGTGATGTGCCTGTAAAGCCTTGTGGGGAAAAATCCATCCTGGTACGTGTGGTTAAAAGAATGTAGGCAGAAGAGGCTTCAAGTACAGAGCCAAAGAGGATGGAAACAGGATAGATCCTATAGTAGGTCAGTTGGTGCTAGCTTCCAAAATTTAAAGAAGTTTGGAGTACTTGGCATCCACTCTTATCAGTTGTTTGGCACATGTGTGTTAAGGAGCAGACTGAACTTCCATCTGGGCTGAGGGCAAGATGGAAAAGTCATCAATTTGTAACTCACTGTTGCTTTAACTGTTTTCTGCTCTATTTCAGCTGATTTTGTGGCTGGTGGGAGATTACTGGGGAATAAGTGATGACTCTTCTTTTGAATGCTTTTAAATGTAATTCCAATATAACATTGCTCATTGTGCCATGCAGAAATTGCACTTTTGTAGGAAAGGTGGAGCTCTAAGAACAGTCATGGAATGTGTCTGACTGTTGTACCACGATGCACGAGTTCTTCAGGGAAGGGGTGGATCCAGTTCCTGACTGCACTGACCAGCAACACTGACTGCTGCCCCTGACTTGGGAAACTTATTTTCTCTCAAGTGCAGCACAGAACTGTAATTTTGCTTTGTGACTCATGCTGAGATACAGTCCTTGCGTGTCGTTTTGTCTGGGCACCTAATAAAGCTCAGGCCACACCTGTTTATGGATGCAGCAAAATGGCAGGGAGCTTATTTTTATACCATTGATTCTGATGAATGCCACTTATAATCAACACCTCCATGAGGAACTAGCTTGTGTGCAGAAATGCTCTTTAATTGAAGGGTGCACTTCAGCAGCACAATGTGGTCCCAGCATGTTTATCTCATGAAAGCCAGAACCATTACAGTTATAGAATATCAAATGCTTTGGATAGATCATATTTATTTTATGACTTCTATGATCATATATATATATATATATAGGTGACTTTCAAGATTGTTCTTGTTTGTGAAAAGTGAAATGTGGTCACTTTAGAATGACAGAATTAGTTTTGGGAAGCATTCCTGTCCTATAGAACACGCAGGTCACCATGCTTCTCTGGTGAGACAGAGAAATGACTTGTAAGAAGCTGTTAGGTTAATTACTGTTTAGAAAAGGGTATTAAATTCTAAGAAGTGTGCAGCAGTCTGTTGACAGAGTGATGGTTGTTGACAGATTAAAACAACAAAAATATTTTGGAAATTATTCTTCTCCCCTTTTCTAAAATAACACAGCAAATTGGACCTTTTGAATTTTGAAAATGGCTTTTGAGCTGCTGAAATTGAAATGTGCATGAAATCAAGCTGCATTTTAATGCATCCGTGTAAATTAAAAATTAACAATTTTAGAAATCAGTGATAGAGGTCTATGGAATGGTCACTTCTTTCTTTACCCAGGCTGTGACATGGAGCTTAGAGGGTGCTTGCAGTCTGTTTTGCCCAGAGCACCTTATTTTCAAACTGAGCTGTACTCAGTTAGATCAGCATCACATTTTTAGTGCTCAGTGCTCACAAATGCATCTTCAGACCTCTATTTACTCAATTACTGTTGTCAGCACTTTTGTCTAAACATTTGGGTTTGTTTTCTGTCAGAAGAGAGTTTTCCCCAGTCCCTCCCAGCAGCAGAGGTGCGTGGAGTGCTTGCAGAGCATGCTGTGTGTGCACCCAGCACATCATGGCCAACACAGAGCTTATGGTCATCAATCATTCGATTGTTCTTTAAACACTGTTTTAACAGGCATTCGTTGTATAAATGGATCAGGTTATTGACCTTTGCCAGCAATTGCTTGCTACATGTCATCATGGCTTAATGACATTATCAAGGAACATATTCTGTATTGTAGATACTTTAAAGGGCTCATGCATTGTCTCTCACTAGGACACATGGCTGGCTAAACTATCTTGAATTAGCAAGTTATTTGATGTCATTATTAAAATATGTAGAGCATTTCCAGCTACTTATGGAATAGGAGGGTGAAATACTTCTCTTTTCTACAAAAGCAAAGCCCAGGGAGAAGAGTTATTTGTCATATTGGAATACTTGTTTTAAAATCCTGCTTCTTTTTTCCTTTACAATTTAATCTTCTACCTAGAATAGAATAGTGCAGACCTTTGAATATCCTTTGAAAATTGGTTGACTGGTCTGCAGAGCTCCAGCTGCAACTCCTCCATTTCTAGGAATACTGTAGATCTAATTGGCACTATTAAATCATTACAGCATATAATAGATGGAACTTCTGACTAAATCAACTGTGTTTTTAATGATGATAAGAGTTTTAAAATTAGAATGGATACAACATTCTTTATTTATTTCTACGGTGTGGGAAGGTTGTTAACTGTAATGGTTGATCAATTTAAAAGAGGGAAAGTAGCCAGTATTCTATAAATTCTCTGTTCTGGTTAAAATTTAAGGTGGTACTGCGTTTTCAAATCACAAATTGTGAAACTAAATTATTCAATTGACTCTTCGTAAGTTTTTCCAGTATGTGGATCTACAGTGGCTTCTGTAGCTCCTCATGTTCCCATCTTAAAGGTGGTTTTCTGTCCAACAGAAAGAATACACATATCACACAAATTGGACACTCTTATAATTCTATTTTTTCCTTGACTGCTGCAGATTCTGCATGAATCAGTGGGTTCTTAAAAGCTTAAAAATTGATATTAATCAATAAATCTTCATCTCATTGCTAGAAAATAATTAAGTATCATTACTTTAATTTAATACTGGATAGAGACTCAGGCATGTTGGTAGCCTAGATATGGCCAAAATTCAGATGTTACCCTCCTGTTCTATAGTCATTCCTCTTTTAATCCAGAAAGACCTTTTTTTGTATAATGTAAGGATCTTGCTGTTGTAATAATTAGTTAACATAGTCTTGGTCTTTTCTTTTCCCCCTCTGGTTGTCTGAAGCCCTGTTCTTCAATATCCCAGACTCACTCCCTAAATTGTGTTCATGTTCCAGTCAGTCCTTTAACTTTTGTCTTACTTTCCTTTCCATTGCCATAGCAAAATATCTTCTCATGTCTTTTAATTTTCATGGTGCTTATTACCAAGTTGCCCTTATGCTTATTAACAGCTTTCCAGTGAAAAGATGGAATATAAAGCATAATTATGGTCTTGTTGAAAAGTAGGAGTAAGGTCAGAATAGTGAATTCTTACCCATCCTTCTGACTTCTGGTTACATCCTTCTTTTGTCAGCTTCTGAGCTGAAAAAAAAAAGGTAATAAGACTTTTTACTCTTGGACATATAGTAGAGATTTCTGTATTAATAGCTAGCCCACATTTTCATAGATTTTAAGATTTAGGAGGAGAACAATAAGTATTTGTCAGAGTGTTCTGCACTGAGGCCATAGAAATGCAGTAGTTAATTTTGGAATGGAGGAAGTATTCCTACCACAGACTGTAAACCAGGTGTAACTTCAAGAGGTGGGGGAGAAAACAAGCAGGTATAAAACTGGTTCAGGGGAGGAGAATCAGGACATAAAAGCACTATTTGAGAGTTTCTTCTAAGTAAATCTCCTCACAGCAGTCCCCAGTTCTTTTTCGCCAGGGTTACATTTGATTGCTGGCTTTGACAGCTCACTGCTGGCAGTAGGTTTCAAAAATGTCTAATCCAGCTGGATTGTTCTGTCTTCACATTTCCTTCCTACATCAAGAGTGTATACTATTATTGAAAAAAAAAGAAACAAGAAAACAAGGAGAAGGGAAGAAAATCTGGTTGCTTCCATTATGGGATTTAAGATAAAACAGAAAATATAAACTTAATAATTAAAGCCATGAAGGCTGTGGTGGTGTTTTGTTTTGTTTGAGGGGCAGGAGGAGAGAAAGCAAAACCTCACAATGCATCCTTAATATCTTCAAGATAGATTCAGAGCTGTGATTTCAGCCCTGAGACCTAACAAACATCGCATACAGAGTGCAGTAAATGCAGTATTCATAAATGTATATGCTCTTTGTGACTTCATGTCAGCAGGGTTCTGTAGACCCTCATTTGTATCAAATAAACTTCAAATGCTAAAGAATACGTGCCAGCCAGGGACGAGCATCACTTTGAATTGTTCCTTGTGTATCATCACTGAAATGGGAAACATGGCTGGCTTCCTGTTTGTCAGGAGTGAGAAACAGGCACATCATCTGTAATTATTAGTAATAGTGTCAATTTAATAAATTATTCACTTATGACAACAAGATTTACATTCTATTTGCTGATAGCTTGTGGGGGATAGTGTTTGCTTTAGGAAGGTAAAACCTGATAGCAATGCAATGTACATTGTAAATCCCTGTGTCACACCTGCTCTGAAACACTGAAGACAAGTGGTGCTAAGTTGTTTCTTACTGTACCTTCCTCCTCCCCTGTGGATGATACTCTATGGGCTCACTAGGTTTTCTGCTATTGCTTATCCATCTGGCACGAGACATTTAGAAATCCAGCTGACACAAAGGTTCGTGGCTGTGCCTGAGATTTCCATGGACTGTGAAGAAATTATTATATCTGGTATATGGATGGACAGGAGAAGCCAGACCAGAGATTGCAAGAGTGGGATGAGGTGATGAGTTGTTTATACTCAGCTCCTTTCAGTCGTGGCAGCATGGGAGAAAGTGCAGAAATGCTTGAGTAAAAATTTAACAGGTAAATTATATCTGAGCTGAGAGAGGAATTAATATGTTGATAGACAATGGGATAAGTCAGACCATGAAGGGATTGGCTACAGAAGGAATGTAGCTATTGTTTCATGTGCTGAACTGGGCAGAGACAGTGACATGAAAGAAAAAGACCAGTATGATTCTAAAAAACAGTGTTTGTAGCAATGTTCTAGATTGCTGTAGGTGGTGCATAGATTTTTTTGTCAATGCTAAAACAAAAAAGTATATGATAATATAAATAAAGGGTGAGAGCTTAGAAGAGGGTTTTAGGAAGGGCATGGCTGGGACCAGTCTGTTTCCTATTGATGTCATGCAAAAAGAATCAGAGAGCTTGTCCAAAATGCAATGATGGAAAAAAAAAGAGCTGAGTAAAAAAAAGATGTTGAGGCTGGGTAGAAAGGAAGACAGTCGTGTTATATGTCATGAGAATAGATGGTATGGAGACACGTTGGGGACAAGGAATTGGTGTGTTGTGTTGAATTTGAGTTGAAGGCTAAGCAGTGAGAGAGATGGGAGAGGGAATGGCAGCGTAGCAGAGAGGGAAATCTGTCCCTTATTAAATAGTAACTGAGTTGGTGCATGAGATTTTCCAGCCATAAATCAGCTGCAGATCTGTAAGGAGGAAAGGAACCAAAGCCAGAGCCTTACACAGCCCTCACAGAGAGGGCAGCAGCCTGGGTGCAGAGGGAGGAGGAGATTTCAGAGGGAAAGCCTGACCAGTTGTGTCAAAGGCACATGTGAGCTTCCCTCATCCACCAGCTCCCCATCTGGGATGTTTCCCTATCCCTCCATCCATCTTTGTGTAAGGCTGGAGGAGCTGGCTCCCACCAGGTCAGTAGAAGCACATCTACACTGGTTTGGGCTGGGATTGTTTTCAAAACACTGCTTTTCTCCTAGATTGTCTCTAGGTTAGGGGGTTTCTAAGAGAAAGCCCAAGGCTGTAGTGATAGTTTGAAGTTGAACAAGAGACACCAGAAAATTCTGATTGTTTGATGTAAGCTGTCCTAGGAACAGAAGCTAAGCTGCATGTGGGCATTTGCTTGTTTCAGTGGAATTCTAGTAGAAACATTATTTACCCTTGTTTTACAGATAGAGTAAATAGGTTAAAAGAAATTAGGTGACTTGCCAAAAAATCAAATAAGAGATCCGTGATCAGCTCATAGTCCCTTGCTTGTAAATACTCTGCTTTATTTCTTTGTAATTCAAAAGCAATTAAAGCAACGAAAAGAAATAAAAGAAATTAAATAAAATAAACCCCAGCACGTCTTCAGCAATTCCTCTGCTAAAACTTGTGATATGGTGTGAAAGAGGTTGAAGTTTTCCTCCTTGATAATACATTAAATAATTATAAAAATTTTATTTCACCTTAAGTAGGAATAATATTTGATTGTCATTTAAACCAGTTCTTTAGAATCTCATAGTTTTACTCACAATAATCCAAGAACATTTAATAAGTCTTAAAATATTCATAACACACGGAGATCATTACTCTTGAGACCTTTGTACAAAGCAGTGAAGTGTGTTAGACATATGGCAGAAACCTCTTAATTTCTTATTTCTTGCTATGATTATATGGAAGAAAGGAAAATTCTCTGTTCTTTTCCCCATTGCAATCTGCCTGCCATTGTTTTATCTGTTGTGGGCCAAAGTCATCTCACACACATGTTCACTGAAGAACATGGAGTTAATCAGGCTTGAATTTAGCTCAGTAAATATATGCACAATAACAATAAATTGGTTCAGTTTTCTGTACAGTATTTCAGATAACAAAAAAGAGAAAATAATTTATTTCTATATCCCAGATGACTTTAACAGCCCCAACTGCATGACAATTGCTGGTACCTATCTTTTATATTTTTGGTAATTATCTAAAGTCTTTAATTGCTGTGGCATTGAGTATTAAGAAAAAAAATCAAACAACAATTGGTATATCCTGCATTGGAAACATATCCTAAATATCAGAAGCCCTGTCACATTACTTAACTGTATGAAGAGAGGATGAAAAATTTTGTTTTAATTAAATTTCAATGTGATTGTCTAAAGTCAAGTGGAACCTCCATGGATTAAATCTAAAATAAAACTGTGGTTACAGTATATGGTCATAATCCCCAGATCTTTTGTGTTGAAATGACAGTATAATGAGTAGAAGTTAAAATGTCCTCTGCTTTCAAATCCTCATGGTTGTCATTTGATTAAATAATAGTGCATTCTGTTTGATGTCTTGGCTTTATTATTCAGAAGCACTTCAGTATATGTGTCCTACCTTTGTATTTTGTGCTCCTGGCAACCAGGTATCCATATAGGTTCTTATTTACACACCTGCAACAGATACACTGCACATTTAGCTTGCCTGTGTGCTGCTTGAATATGAAATTTTAATTATTCCTCTTAATTATGGCGCATTCACCAAAAAGAGGGAAATCATTGGTCAGGTACAAAAAGAAACTGCTTAGTATTTGAAGGAATTTGATAATTTTGTTGTAGTTCGTAGCTTGGCAGGTGGTAATAATGCTATGCCAGCACTGTCAAAATATGAAAATTAAAGTGACGATGGGTTTTAATGAAATCCATTTGACAAATATAATTAAGGTGTTTTAATATGAAGGCCTGTAATAAAGACTACCGGTGGACTCCCTGAGGTCCTGACTAATTGTGTAGATTGCTTTTAAGCTTTGAATAGTTTTATTGGATAATGAACTGTTAAGAAGTGTTAGATCTTTCTTAAGCAGAATTTGGTTTGAAAAAGAAGAGGAGAGACAGGCCTGAGGTGTGGCATTTTAAACATAATTAGAAGAGAGATTTAAGTTAACATCTTTGATCTTGCTGTCAGTTTTTGATTAGAGCTGTAAATGCTTTAATCAAGTGCAGTGTAGTCATTACATTTCTAACTGTTTTTAAACTGCGAAATTACTGAGACACTGACATCGGTTTAACACTTCTTGAGAATTTCCAGCAAAGTTATGTTTGTAAACTGGGTGTTTGCATTAAATTGCCATACTGCAATGATTTAACAATTCAGTAGATCATGGGATAATTATATTTTGGGGCTCAAATAATCTAAAAACCCCTTATTAGATGAAATATAATGTTCTGTAGTTGAGGAGAGTGCGCCACTTCAGATTTCATTTAAAAAATGATTTCTAATCTTGGGTTTTTTTTCAATTAAAATGGTATTCAAACTAGTAGTTGTAATGAAAATGAATATATAAGAAGCTAAGCGCAGTATTTAAATGTCTTCCATAGGAAAATGATTCTTTTAATGTTGCACACTGTTTGACCAATGTGGATTCCTTCACACCCATTTTAGAATCAGGGAGGCAGGCAGAAGTATTTACCAGAGGTACAGTGATGCCTGAGACAGTACTACAGTTCTGTTTTCTCAAATTCCTATCTTGCAACATTAAAGATTGCTTGAAGAAATTTCAGAAAGATCAATTCTTTTTTTTTTTTTTTTTTTTTTTTTCTGCCCTCAAAAAACTGTTTAAAGACTGAAAATGTCCGTGNCATGGGCTCAGGTCTGTAACATCAGTCAGAATGTTGGGATAGATGGTACCTGCCCATAGGTGGCATGACTTCCATTTCAAATACAGAACCCAGCAGTCCAGGGTCCTTTCTCAAATCTGACTTTGCCTCACTATGTTCTTGATCTTTGAGCATGACTGAAAAATCCAGATATTTGTCTCTTTGCTGTAATAAAACATAATGTTTTACTCATGTTTGCCTTCTAGAAATCAAGAAATAAGGTACAGCAAAGAAAAACATACAAAATTCATTCTGTCTGCAGCACACAGACCATCCACACAAATAAACTCTAACAGTCCCACAGACTTGTTAATGATGTCCCAGNTCCACACAAATAAACTCTAACAGTGGCCTGCCAACAAGTCCCACAGACTTGTTCATGATGTCCCACAGCAGACCACCTGTGCCTTGGCAGGGTGTCCTGCATGCTGACAAGTCTGGCAGACCAGGGGACAGGGGAGATGTCACCCAAGCCTGGGACATCCCACAGAGACTGTTCAGCTGCCAGCACCTCCCCATGGCACCTCCAGTGCCCGTGTCTGTGCCAGCTGCAGTTCAAGCAGCACCTGGGGGCAAGCAGTGGCCTCTGGTAACCCTGACCCACATCCCTGGGATCCCAAAGACCATCCCCAGTAGCTGGGATGGCACTTGGAGCCCTCCAGGCTGCTGCTTTGGGAACATCCAAACTGCTCCCAGACTGCTCTGTTCTGGAGCAGTTTGTTTTTAGAAATCTCCAGGTGTGCCCTAAATCAAATCATATAGTGCTAGTCTAATGTACAGGTGCCAAAGCTGTTGATAAGTGTTGCTGGGTTGCTTCATCAGAAGAAATCACACTTGTCATCTTGGGCACTTAATGAAAAATCAGGTTTTTCAACAATTTTTCCTAGCAGGGATGCCTTAGAAACAAATTGTGTCTATATGCAGTAAAGTTCCCATGTAAGTCAACCTCTGAAACACCATCTGAAGATTTTAACTTGATCCTTAAAATATGAGTGTACTCTGAGGGGTGCTGTAAAAATTCTATTATGGGATAGTCTGTTTTTCCATCTCAGCAATTTCCAGGAGAAATATCTTTGTTTTACAAGAGCAGAGACTTTATAATTATGTATATATATGCATATAGATATACACACGACCCTGCAAATTCAACCAGGATTTTAAAATCAGTAATTAGTCTGGATTCTTTCCCATTTGTATACCTCCTGATAACACTGATTTGCAAGGCCATCGAGTGTTTTTCATTGTTCCCTCTGAACCATTGCTGTGAGTTTAGTGAGGCAGTGGTTTTCTCAGCATTACTCTGTGTATAATCAAAGGCAACATTGCAGATGGAAATAACTAGCACTTAGCTCATGTGTGTGAAAAAGCAGCAGAATCTATAGCTGCATTGGTCCTGCAGGGTAAAAAAAAAAAAAAAAAAAAGGAAAATGGCTTTAGATGGGAAGCTGTAAGTGGAGGAAGACTGTAAGAAGTGTGCTGGGTAAGGAGCACCAAGATGTTTTTCTTTATGTTTTGTCCTTTAGGTATCCATTTTTAAATTGCTGTATATTTCAAATCAACACAGATTCTAATTGGTGGGTATAAATACCACGGTGTAAAGTGATATTTAGGATTTAGATTCAAAATGTAATAAAATGCACAATCTACTCAAGTTCATCACCAATCAAAAATACAGCCAAGTGAGCATTTGCTAGAGATCCCTCCAGAGAATGAAATTCTGGGGTAGAGCTGGAACTTGAACTGCAGCCAGCCCAATAAACCACAGACTGTCCCTTCCCTCTGTCCCTTGTCCCTCCACCTCCAAGTGGCTGCTTCAAATCTGGCAGAAGAAACATCCTTCTCTGCAAGCAAAACCACCATCATGACAAAACTGTTGTGCACTGCACATCACATGGTTTTCCAGTTGTAACTTACCAATGAATAAACTAACATTGTCTTGAAAGGGGTTTCTTCTCTCCAAATTGCACCTCTTTAGAGCTATATTGTATTTTCAAGGGAAACTAAAGCTTCCTTAGTAATTTGGTACTCATTTTTCTTCCTTTTAAAAGGTGTTTTTGTAGTATTGGTAGAAACCTTGAACAATAACTTCCCTCAGCATTATCTTTTTTTTTTAAACTTTGGTACTTTCATCTTGCAATTTTGCAATGCATTTCTTTTTATGGCATTTAGATTTTGAGAGATTCCATTTGTGATAAAAATGGGAAACGTTAAAAGGATGAGCTAATTAACGTTTCTTCAGCCTATCCAAGGTACACTACTGTGTTAGAGTTTTGCCCCATTTGTAATTTAAGCCTGTTAAAGCTTTGTTTTATCATATATTACTGACTTCAGGGCTTCTGTTTGCACTTACTGGCTGTAACAAGCATTTCATTTTATACGGAGAAAAAATGGTTTTGGTTTCAGTTACTTTTTTACAGTACCCGAAAAAGAGAATGGGATTTGCAAATGATAAATGGGGAAGTTGACTAGCTAACTAATAAAGATTTGTCTTAATCAAGTATGATTTGTCAGAACAGGAGCGCACTGGGGTCAGGGCACACGCAATGAATAATACAGCATTCACTGGAGAGAAGGACCAGGCAAAAGGCCTCATAAATATGCTGTGATTACCCACTGCTAATTCGTATTCAAAGAGTGAGTTGCACTGAAGCCAGCTCCGAGGTTGCTGAGCTGTTCACCTGCTTCATGGGCTTTACCATGTTTAAGAAAGTTTATATATATATAGATATATATACTTTCTATATATATATATACACACACTGTTTACAGAATACTTTATTTATACAGAGACTGCTGCACTTTTTGGTCAATGTGTTCAAGCATTATTTATTAATCAGCTTCTAAGTTTGTTTTATTTTTCTAAAGTCTGGATTTTATTTTATTTCTGTTTTTTGTTGTTTAAATATGAATGTGAATACAGCAGGAGATAGTTCCATTCACATTTGAAATTAATTTCTGAACAGTGCAAGAAAGGTTAAAACACTCTTTAGCTCCATGGAAGTATCAGAGATCAAACAGGCATAGACTTCTTGTTTATGTTGCCAGCTTTCCTGACTTTCTAATTGGCCTGTAGATTCAAGATAAATCTAGTACATCAGGATGTTGGGAGAAACCTGTACAAACCCAAATGCAATTTTATTTGGCTCAGGCTTTATTTTCTGATGTTGACTTTGCTTTTTTCTTCAAGGAGTACTTTCTCAGATTGAAACTGTTGAAGGATATACTCTTCTCATAGGTCTTCTGATGTCCAGGGGAGATACTGCAAAACACCCTATTTTACCATAACCCTATGTTACTATTGATAAGTTTAAGCTGCATAAATGGGTCATAAAGAATCAGTTTGAAACAAAAAATAGTAAATTGTTCCAGTGCTTACAGATATAACTAGCAGTCTTTGTTCTTTGTCATTGTGCTACATAAATGTCATATATGGTGGTTTTATGTAGTTAAATGAGATTGAAAAAAATTCTCACTCCACTCTTCAATTTTAAAACATATTTCAGAATTTCGAAACGTTTTCTTCTCTTTTCTGTTTGCTGTTTGGCTAACAGCCTGTCTTACCTATTTTGTGCTTACTTCTATGTCTTAAAGTGCACTTACTGCTTTAAGAGTGGATCAGCTCTAGAGATAGGGCCAGCTTCACAAGCCTCAAGCTGCTCAGTGCAGGAGTTTAAGTTGCCAACTCTCTGCCTGCACATTTTAAGTCTTTAAAATAACCAGTAATGTGGAGTCCAGCATAATTATTTGTATTGCTCTGAGTTTATAGCAAACTGAGTAGATGGTGATTAAACTGGGTAGATTTTTGATTAAATAATGATTATGAATCCAGCCTTGGATGAACCAAAGATCACCATTGTGTCAACTCTGTGCTGTTTGGAGTCACAAGTTTAATTAAGTGACAGTTTGTGGCTCAAGTTTTAGAGGATGTATTTCTGCAACTTAATTTAGATGCAATCAGGATTTTTAATACTCTCCCCTGCTAAATCACTTTGAGACAAGTTCAAGACTGACAGCACTGCAATGAAGCATCACCCATTCCTGCACTGAGTTCAGAGCAAGCAGGGGCTTCTTCCATCCTGGGAACACTTAAAAAGTAGCAAAATAAGACACTGGGGGTTGGCTCCCAACTTCACGTACATTATTAGTGATAGAAATGGGGGTAGCAAGTTGTTTACTTATTGATGTACTAAAGAAAGGATTCTTTTTTGCCTTAGAACTTATTTGAAGGAAGAGGGTAGGGGAGGAAGATGTGATGGGAGGAATTTGGAGCAGATGAGCAATGCTGGGCTGGGGCATGGCAAGAACAATGGCCAGCCTGCAATGTAGACAAGTGCTCAGTAAAATCAAAGTCTGCCACCTCCTGTGAATGTTGCTGTGAGGATGTTAGTGAGGGAGCTCAGCTAGATTGGTGATGGGAGTAGACAGAAAAAAAAATACATCAGTTAGTGAGAAATGAGTTGTTTTTTACCAGCAGATTGATGTAAGTTAGGATTTCAGAAAAGGTATGAAACTTCAGAAATAGAAAAAGCAACTGGAGGTGAAGTTACTAGGTCTGTCATCTTTCTTCTTTCTTTATCCTATTTTCTTCTCATTCATCTGCCTTTTTTTTTACTGGAGAAGGATAAACCAGGCCTGGACCATGGGAGGTGTTAGTTATGAAATGCTCCCAGTTTGTTCTTAAAGGCATGTGGCACCTTCCTCAAATACCTGTTCTTCTTTATTTTGAACAAAGCAAAAAGACTGAATTCTGATTAGGTGTTCTGGATGTTTTTCTCTCTGGCTTCTCTGACCTCAGTCTCAACCAACCCCTTTTGCTCTTGGCCAATAAAAATAATTTCATGAACATCCATTATAGCTTATGGGAGACCTTTTCATTTGAAAAATGTTTGTATTTTTACTTTGGTGGACGTCTTGGACTTTGCAAGTTTGGGAGGTATTTTTAGATGTTACTTGCTTCCACAGTGAGACTGGGCAACTTCTTTTATCCTCTCTTGCAACTGAACTTCTGACAGCTCTGGAAGTGTTGCATGTCCTCGATGAATGCTGTGGATTGTCAGTGTTCTTTCCTCCTGTATGGCATTTGCTTCTGCTGAAGAAGCCAACTAATCCCTATAAAAAGTAGCTAATTTTTATTTTATTGTGTTAATTGACCACTTGGCAGCATGCAGAGTAACATCTTCATGGCAGATTCTTGAGGCATTTGAGCACTAACTCGTGTTTCACTGTTCTGTTAATGCTCTACAAATTGTCTCTCCATTGGCTTATGGCTGTTAGATTATCCTTCATTTATCTGTATTACCCTATACTTGTTTTTTAATAACCTTAATGATCTAAATCCTTCTATTTCTAATTATATCAGCTGTTCAATGTAAATATATGTCAGCTGTGAACTGGGGAATTTATTGGACATTCACCTGTGTCCCTATACCTCAAGATATGTCATCACTTTCTTTATTAACTTTCTGCTGTCAGAAGCATAAGGTGTTCAACTCAACCCTGCATTCTTCAACTCCTGTAACCTATATTTTCCAAGTTTGTAAATCTGCTTGCTGTCACCTCTGAACAGCAAGCTTTTAACACTTTCTAGTATTTTTTCCCAGACACTGCTGTTGATGATTTATGCTAGTCTCCTAAAATCAAAACTTTTAACCTGTCCAGAATGGAGTGGCTTTAAGGATAAAAAAAAAGTCCCAGCCTGTGTCAGCACACTTTCCAAAAATCTTTTATAAGCTTTTGCTACACCTTCAGATCATGTGATGTCTCTGTGCAAAGACAACACACAATGGCACTCCCCAAATGGCACTGCTCACTAGGCAGGGCTGAGGGTCTCAGCCTGGAACTGTTCCCCACCCCTACTCTGGTCAACACACGCTGGTTTTTACAGTGTATTTCATCATTCTGTGGAACAGCCATCTTGATTTTTAACATGATCTTCTGCTTTTCCCGGTGTAAATTAATTTATTTTTTCCAACCTCAAATTACACAGCTCAGATGCATGCATTGTATATATGATGAGATTGAGCAAATCATATTTCCAGGCATCTTCTCTGTGATTTGGTTGGTTTTAAGCATTTTTTGTATTTTAAATCATATCAAAATATCTGCTGCATCTTATGACACTTTTATATGTACACACACACATATATGTATACAGACACACACATATCCACACACACAGGGTATACTTTCAAAGAAAAAGTATTCTATAAACTATGTTGGATTATTTTATTTTTCATATGAAAAGAAAAATGGGGAGTCTGTCTTCAAAATTCATAAAAATGCATGTTTGTTTATCCTAAAGCCTGGAGAGGCTCATTCCATGTCATTCCTGTCTCTTGAGTAAATATATTAGTCATTCTTAGGGCAAAAAAGCATTATTGACTTGAGTGATTAGAAAAAGCTCTTTCAGAATCAGTTTAGCTGATAAAGTACATAAATTCTTAAATGGCTGGAGGCAAAAAAGTAAAAGAAAAACCAGTCAAGCACAACTTATTTTGCGTCCTTGATGTGTGTGTAGGTATTAGAAATCAAGCTCTGTGGACCACGTATTAAATAATTACAATTTGTATGTGTAAATAAATACTGCATACAGGTTACAAGCAAATTGCAAAGAAAGGGCTTATTCAAGAGTGCAAAGCATTGCTAGAAGTGATCATTGTCTTTTGAGTTTATCTCAACATAAATGTTGAAAACCATGTGCCAATTTGTGTACACATGAAGGTAGAAGTTAGGTTTGCATTTGTTAGGGTTTAGGGTGAGGGAGTGTTATTTTTTTCTTCAAGTGGGGAAAGTTGTATTCATTCCTCTAATTAATTTCAATTGTTTAGGATAAGAAATGTTGTATTTTTCTTGCATAACATAGTCTCATAGAACCAGGCACCATTTGTGTTGGACACACAACATGGCATTTTTGAAGTGCCTGGCACTAAAGATGATGATTTCCCATACTTTGTTCAAACACCTCTAGGGCAGAATACACTTAGAGCTGTGGATTTTAGCATTTACCATTTAAGGATGTTGCTTGTTAATATTATATACTTTTTCAGAAATATTTTTTTCTGGCCATCACAGCATTGTTTAAGACTGAGATAATTGCTCTATCAAATATTCCTGCCCTCTGTCAGTACACAGATAATAATGATGTAAATGCATTCACCCTTCTGCTTCTCACAGTTTAGCTGTAATTTTAGAACATAATTGTATGCATCTCTTTGGGAATTTCAGTTAGAAGAGGCAGCACCACTCAGTCTGGTAGGACTTGGGACTGCACCATAGTAAACATTGTCCATACAAAACAGCTGAAAGGTTGGCATAATCCCCAAATAATTGACATTATTAAGATTCTGTGGAAATAACACCATTACTGGCAACAGGCAACACCCTTTAGTTTGTGTATTGGTCTTAATTCATGCATCTGCACTACAGTATATCTTACAAACCTGACCTTTTCACATAACTGTAGTAGCTTCATCAATGACTTGCATTATAAGTAGGCTGGGAAGATCTATACAGCACCATTGCACTAAAAGCATGAATCTGGCACATAGATGAATGTTTTAACTGCAATGAAAACATGAGAGTTTTGGGGAAACCTGAAAAATGTTAGCAAGCAGATAGCAATGATATCAAGCTTGTAATTAGCTGTACTGTGGGCTAATGCTACATTTTTCCTAGTCCCAGGTGCTTTCAGTTGCAAACCAAGTGAAGAGACATGTCTTCATATCATTGAGAAGTCTTTACTTTCTCTGTGTAATAATATTTTTGTTTGATTGTCTTGACCTTCCAGCTAAAAATCAAGTTTCACTGTCACCAGTGATTTTTCTGAGTAGAATGAGGATATGAAGAGGATAAAGGTGTCAATTTATGTTTGCAAACTTATTGTGAGATTATGTTACCTCCGTCACGTCTCTTTGTTCAACTTATGTTGTTATTTTAGCCCAAAAAAGGCCAAAGATCATCAACGAAAGTGCATGTAGAGTAAAGCTGCTCCTGTAAAATTGATGATCCGTCCAATTATTTATCTATAGAGGCTGCTGGGAAGAAACACAACTATCTCAGTTCTCAGACCCCTCTGCTAGGTTGAACTTCATGGCTGAAGGTTTAATCCCTAAGTGTCATATCAACAATTCATTCTGTGATATTCTGGCTGACATGCTCTCCTTCCTTATTTATTGATGTCTTCAGTCATCGACAATGAGAGGAAAATACACTATTCGTCAAAGTGACGGTGTTTTACCCTCACTTACAGTTGATGCTGCTGTCACATTGATGGTTGGAAAATAAACTCAATCGTTATAAAAAGCTAAGAGTGTGAACTTGCCAGTGACAGGAAGAAGATGAAAAAAAAATATACAAGCCCACAGTAAC
>VZTT01016588.1:516-37678 GCA_013400855.1 Buphagus erythrorhynchus | reverse complement strand
ACCCATCCATCATCATCCACCCATCACCCACCATCATCCATCCATCATCCATCCATCCATCCATCCATCCTTCCATCCATCCACCCATCCATCCTCCTCATGGACAAAGCCAGTGCTGACTCTACCTTGCTATCACTGCCCTTTCTTTTTGTCTCCTGAATTTATGTCCCACTTCTTTGTTTAAAAGACAGAATAAGTGCTCCTTGATAGTATTAGTGCTAAGAGACAAAAGTAAGCCAAGGTAAAAACATTAGGATTGGGTCTGAAAGTGGAACTTAAAGGATAATGAACACCCTCTGTACTGGGAACTCAGCTGCTCTCTGCACCCATCCACACTGCCTGGAGTCCTGAAATCAGGGGTATCAGAGTTATCCCTGGCTCAGATATCCACTCCAGACTGAAAACATGGCATTATCCACCCCTTGCCACAACAGCAGCTCTTCCTTCTCCTCCCCTCTCTGCCAGTGCTCCAGCCCACAACACAAACAGCACTCAGAAACATCCCTGAGTCATGCTGGAAATGCTCCACCTAAACCAACATCTGGCTGCCTTAAAGTTTGTGCTTCAATGCTTTGGGATACAAAATCATAGACAAATTCCCTTGCTGATGAGCTCTTCACTTACCCACATCCCTCCTGCAATAAATGCAAGCCATCAACATCACACCCTGCAATTTACCCACACTTGCCGTTTATGGAAATATTAAAAAATGAAATGCCAAGCAGATGCTCAACAGACCTGCTATGATAAGAAAACAAATTAGAAGTTATGAAACTAATGTCTTCTTAAGGGAGGAAATGCAAAGAGCTTGAATCTCAATAAGTAAAAAATGGGGAAATTAAGAGTTGTAACTTTTAAACAATTGATCAGAATCATAAAATTCTGCAGGGAAACACCCAATTTCTTGTCTGACAGCAGGTGGCAGCAGGATTCCCACCACAAATTCCAGATTTTGAATGACATCCCCTACATCATATTTGAACATTCATCTATGCTCTGAGGTTGTTTGGTGAGTGAGCTGACAGAAGTAAACCTGGGCTGAGCACATCTGCATTTCCACAGCTGCAATCCACTTAGCTGCCAATGGAAGTTCACAATGCAAAGATCTGGTGTTTAAAAATTATTGGTAATGCCTCTTTTTGCCCATTAGAAGCCCAGAATTTGCATCAAACATTCAAAAGTCTCTCTTGCTGCTACATCACAGCACTCAGTGTATGTGGGCCTGAGAAACCTGGGAAACCAGAGGTGAAATATTTCCATCAAGTATCACAAAAACATCAGTAGGAATTCCTAGAAAATACAAGAAACTGCATTCTGTAAACCTCAACCCAAAACTACTTCAGGAAATCATTTGGGAAAGGGATGCAGAGAACTGGGATGTCTCTGATAAAGCATCACGTGCTGGTCAGACTGGCTCCCAATAAAGCCTTATTGAATTTAGGACTCCTGAACAAAAGCAGGAAAAAATTATTATTGATGATACAATGTTTTGAAACACTTAAAGGAGATCTTACTCTTATTTATTCCACAATGTTCCTCATGGAGCAAGATAGACATAACTGAAGGAGCTGCTTAGTGATCTGTTAACTGAAATGCAATTAAAAAAAAGACAAAAATACTTTAAAATATTGTGGAGATGGCTGTCTTTTATTTTTATTTTTGTACTTAGTTTGTTTCTTAGGATTATCGTTCAAAGCTGCTCGAAGTAGGGAGGAATTGTAGCACTAATAGGAGCAAATGGGGCCAGCTGGATGGAGCAATAGGAATTAAAGGATAATAAAGACAGAAAAAGAGGGTTAGCAGTCATGGCCAGGACAGCCAACTGTGGCACAACTGACCAAAGCTTGCAAGAGACCCCAAATGATGACCCAAAGCCCAGTGTGGCCAAGATAATCCCAAGGTTTGAATGAAACCCATGAAGAACAGAAAGTCTGAGGAGCAGAAGGCCAGAGAGAGCTGGCCCTCACCAGCTTTGACAGAAAATATTTGAAATTATTTAAACTTATGAAGGATTTTTTTTTCTTAAATATTATTTGCAGGCTTAAATAAAAGAATTCCACCAAGGTAAGAGGCAATTCCCTCATCTGTCCCTCTGCTTCTAAAAGATGAGATCCAAGTCATGAATATTACAGTGACTTAGAGATTCATTTACACAGTTTTACTGCTTTGGACAAAACACAGCCACTTTCATAGCCTGATGAAATATTGTTATCCACATAATTCATTTTGTGCAGCTCCAGCAAGGCATTTGGATTTGTGGCTGTTCCCATTTGAGGGGGAAACTGAGTTGGAAATTCACGTGTGAGCCACGTGGATGAGGCAAGTCTGAGGATCAGGGAAGTGTCAATTAAATTCCCATTTCAGTCAGAAATAAAATCCCAAGGGGAAGGCCTTGGGGAGGGTCCCCATTGCTGTGACAACTGAGCACAACTGAAAGAACTCGAGCCAGGGGTGAGCACAAGCTCGTTTCAAGGCATGATAATGAAGTTTAGATCTATTTTATTATTAGTGTGAGTGCTGATTGCTGTGCACAGTAATGGGAGGCAGCAGAGCAATTTATGGTTTAGCCTTTGATAACATGGACTTATTAAGGATGTTATTGATTAAAGGTAAATTAGCAATTCACTGATTAACTCATCCCTCATCTTCCCATTCCTGCTGTAGCAAAGACCATGGAAGTACTGTCAGGTTGCTGGTTCTCAGTTCTGACTCTGACTTTCAATAAATTTGGAATTTTGGACATTTTCAGAAGCTTTGTTTGAGCAAGTGTCCAAGTGCACACATTTTTTTCAGTGTGCTATCCCACCTACTCCTTACACAAATGCACACTGGAAATTTGCTGGGAATAATTAGGAAAACACAAAAGAATCCCACGGGCTGTTTTGCATAAAATGGTGAGTGAAACAGGCACCCCAAACTCAAAGTTCCTCATCTATTCCACAAGAGATATTTCATCCCCATTCCAGCACTACCTGTAGCAATACTGATTAAGTAAGTACCTAAGGAAACAATTCAGAATATAACTAAGATGCAAATGTGGAAAATACCAGATTAAATGAGGAGGATGATGTGAGGCTCAGGTTTTTAGCAATGTTTCCATACATTGGCTGTGACAACAGCTTGATTTGTTCTCAGGGCTCACTTCTCCATAGAGAAAATCCCACAGAGGGATAGGGCTGGTGGTGCCCCATCCCTGGAAGTGTCCAAGGCAAGGCTGGATGGGATTTGGAGCAAGCTGGGACAGGGGGAGGGGTCCCTGCCATGGCAGGAGTGGCACTGGATGGGCTTTGAGGTCCCTCCCAACCCAAACCTTCTGGGATTCTGTGAAATGACTGCATCCATCCATCCCCTCCCAAAAATTCTGAACGAAAGAGAGGAAGGATGAAGCATGATGAGGACTGGAATCATCACATTCAGGGTTATTCTAACTTGCACTCAGCAAGGTAAATCTGGAAGCCTAAAAATAGCTTAAAATCACATTCCCTCCCTCTGTGATCCCCAGGAAATTCTTCAGAGAGCCACACCTCTAGGTCAGGAATGGCATTTCTCACCAATTGACCCAGGAACTGCAGGGCAGCTGGGCTGAGAATAAAAATACTTCAAATCAGTCACTCTTGTAGGAGATGCACAAAAAGGATAAGGCTAGCAGCAGGCAGATGGATGAAAAATTACGCTTTTAAAAAAATGCAGAACGGGACAACCAAAAACTCCCTGGCAGAATTTAATTTTTTTTTTTTTTGTTGGGTAATTCTGACTAATCAAAACAGAAGTACCAGAAATATGTCAGGATTCACATCTTGTTTAAAAACTGCAAAGAGCCATTTACTGGTGCTGGAACACAACATTTCAACACATCTGAAATGGAGTGCTGCAATTTTCTGATCTGAAAATATATTCTCGAAATTTTTACAACACTCTGGGATAATATCAGCTAAAAAGGCAACACTGGGAAAAACATTACAAGTTCATGCATCTTCAGTGGTCTGAAATGAAGGTAGAGCTTGAAGATAATTTGTTTTCCAGGAGGAAAATGGGGTTATTGTAGGGGAAAACCATGCAAAGTTATAGCTTTTCACATATTCTTGAATGGCCAATTTCCACTCAGCACTTCTCAGGTACAGGCAGGGATGCAAACATTCATAGAAAGGAGATGCCCTGAGCAAGAACAAAATATGCTGTAAAATTCTTTTTTTTCTTATTTGCATTAATGCTTTGAGCAAGCAAAGCATCTCTTCACAGAAATACAGAATTCTTGATGTTGGAATGGACTTGAGTGATTGTCCAATTCCAAGCCCCACGCCCCCCATGCTGCCCACCCAACCTGGCCTTGCATGGAACCAGCTCCTTCTTGCAGGACAATTCAGATTTTCTGGCATTTGGCTGCATGGCTGGCAAAGGATAACTATGCTGAAATTAAAGAATCTATCATAAGAGGGAACAGAGTTACAGAACAGCCTAAATAGCACCAACCCAATATCAAAACCTGCTATAAGCATCGTGCTTCTCTGCCTGGAAAGGGGCTGAAATCCTTGCATTAAAGGAGCTTACATAATTTGGAGTTACATCCACAGCTCTAGCTATTTTTATCTCGAAGGTACAGGCTTGTTCACAGCCAGGAACTTTCTGCAAAATTCTCAATGTGTTGCTTTAACTTGACAATAAATGCTGATTCCTCTCCCCCTCTCAGCACACACAGAGTTAGATAATGTCTGTCACATGCCCTGTTTCGCAGCTTCTTCTCCTTTATTTTATTACAAGCATCATGAATTCCAAACACTGAAGTGTTTTCCCCTTCAGATTAACTGTGTACCTCAGCCATGCCTGCTCAGTAGGAAAATCTCAGCTTTTCAGCCCCACAACCCTTGGCAATATAAATCCTGCAAGATCATTTCGAGGTAAGTTAATTACAGACTTGAATTTTAAATGTCTGCTTCATGTTCTCCTCCTTTGAGTCAATAATTCCTGCGGCCTGCACATCATCCTGTCATTCAGCCAGGCTGCTGGATAAAAACACCACACAGCCCCTGCTTGCTGGAAACCTTTTGCCATTCCCTGGCAGTGATTTAATACTTGAATATTCCTGTTAATTTGCACATTCTGACCCGCAGCAATGGAGATATTTGATCACTCCAGCAGCAGCTCTTGTGTAAAGAGTATTTTTTGCTCTGGTTTAACATATGCTAATAATGATATCTGTGCTGGCACATCCCCAAGAGTTTTTAAGAAGAAAGTCAGATTCATCATCAGCTTTTCCATACCTGGGACACGCAGACATAGGCACAGGACTTTTTCAAATGTATTTACACTCAAACCAGGCCTCTAGGATCAGGGATGTATTTTTTAATTTTAATTCCCTCCGCAAATCTCAATGAATTTTGCAACTGGAGAATAAAGTTGCAAACACAGTGCATTACCCATCTTTAAAGGACTTGGAAATTTAAAGCTGTACTGTATTGCAGGGGGGGAAACTCGCTGGTTTTCCCCATGATTGCTCCAATTATTACTCTCCATGTGAAAGCAAAAAAAAATTCTTTAAAATATTGCAAAAAAATCTGCATAATACATCCAAAAGGAGGCGCAATTGAAATCAGTATTCACCACAAATATTAAGATTAAAAAAAAAACCTATTCCCTCAAAGGATCTGGGTGCAAAAAATCCCAATTCCATGGCTGCATGTGTTGACTCCTGATTCTCAGGGTTTCTGCCCTTGCATGCTGTTGATATTTATTTTGTGAAATAATATTTATAGAAAATAAGTTCTTTCCTTTTTAAACCTTCTATGCAGCACTTCTAGTTTCTCTCCAAACTTTAATATACTTCTAAATAATATATTTAGCCAAAAAAAGCCCTCATTTTTAGTGGGGGGGGTTGTNAGAAAAACCCCACTTTATGGAGGGGGGGTGGGTGTACAGAGAGGAATTAAACAACAGGAATATTTTCTTTTTCTGTAATTCATGACATGGGCACTCAACCAAGTGATGGAGGAAAACTTATTTAACTTTCCCAGAAAAACGTGGAGGTTGGCATGGACTCAGTTACCATGGAAGGCAAAACGAACCAAGTAGCAAAGTTTTTTGAAGGCTGCCAAGCAAATAGGTGGCAATTTGCATATTCATTTTCATATATATATATATATATTTTTTTTTTTTTTTTTAAAACAACAAAGCCTAGGGAACGTGGCCAGAACTCCATGGATAATAATACATCAAAAACTGACAGAAGGAGGATAAAAGTACCTGGTCCAGAGCTGAGCCATGGTTAAGGACCTTTCTTCCCCCTGCCACAGTGTCACATTAGACATTTCTGAAAAACCACACCTTGTCTACAAACTGCAGATTCCCCTAACAATGCCATCTGTAAATGTCTCTGCAGGTGTGCAGTACAGAGAAATGGAGCTGCTTTACCAGAGCATTGTCCTCTCACTGAGAGCAGTCCCAAACCCTGCAGATTTCACAAGAAATCTCCCTGGACAGTTTAACCCAGGACTTGTCTCTGAGGATCCCTTTCCTGCTGTCACCTCCCTCCAATGATTCTTATCTTTGATCCATTCTGATCTCTAAGGTCCCTTCCAACCCTATCATTCTTTGATTTTTTTATACCAAAACAACTTTTTCTGCTTAAAACTCTAAATACCACCCTTATATTCCATACATGAGCCACTCTTTTTTCTCTCCATCAGTTTGCCTACAGAGCTCAACAGAAATGTCTTTACCAGTAAATAAACACAAGTTTATCTCTGAAACCAACCTATAATTTTAGAGAAAAGATTAGTTTTGGCACAACAACTGATGGGTGCAAAGTTTCTGTCACTAAAATGATTTGTTTTTATCCTATTCCTCCATCCTAATTATCAACTGCCAAGAGACTGAAGGGAATTACAGTGCTGTGATCAGCAGCATTGGCCTTTTTGCCTTTTCACTACTTCTGTTAAGCCAGTTAACCCAGGCAGCAAAATTAGAACGAAAACTGACACTGGAGTAAACACCAGGAAAGCAGTGAAAATGCTGGGAAATTATCCTTCTCCCTCCCTCCTTGCAGCATTAAGAGCAGAGCCTCTGCTGAAACCTCAGTCTGCTAAATTAGGCAGAGGTTTGGAAAAGAATGTTCTGATTGTTAATCATGAAATGTGCTGTAATCTTCTGTGAGGCAGCTCTAACCTCCTCAATCAGCTGCATTTTCTAACTTAATTACATGATTTTAAGTACTTCTAAGGAGGTGCTGTCAGATTTATCCTGGAGTTCTCTTAGACATTCCCACTGTAGTCATGGTGATGATATATAGAAATGGACAAAATGCCAGAGACCAGGGAAAATGTCAGAGCTACGGAACACCCACAACTTGCTCCTTGCCTAGAATTGACTCGGTATTTTTGAGTTAGCTGGAAAGATTCTCTTAGTGCATTAACACCCCAAAATAACAAGATTAATAGCAGATGGATAATCTTATTGCTAAACACACACACTGGGTGATTCCCACCTCTAGGATTAGCTCACAAATATTTGGGAGACCCATGGCACAAGCATGTGCATCCCACTGGGATTTCACTCCCTCTGCAAACACAGGAGGAGCAGCCCCTTCCATGCTGGCTATCCTGGCCCAGGAGCCAGCTCCCATCATTCTGAGTCCTGCAAGCTGCCTTCAGGCTGCTAATTTCTCCCTCCTCAGATGCAGGAAATTATTATTACCTGGGTATTTATAACCAGAGGATGGAACACCAGTGGCAGTGGGGAAAACAAATTATGAATATTTGTTAATTTAGCAGGCTCTCACTGAACCTTCATTTTCTCTAAATATTCTGCCTACCAGCACTTATTTTACAAGACCTTTATTATTGGTGAGTAGTACACTGTGATACCAGTCACCCACCTCTATTGCTGACAGAAAGGATGAAGTACCATGGTCCATATTTGCTCTCCCAGGAGGTTGCTGAGCTCAGCTCCTTGTGGAACACCCTGACTGTCATTTAGCCAAATTTCCTCCCAAAAAAAGCCTCCTTAATTTAGACCAAATCAAATGTATTTGTTTGGGTTTTTTTTACATGAGGCTACATAACAACCAAGCTCCCGATTTTCAGTTCTTAGCCCAGGTAAGAGTTAAATTTCCTTGGTAACTCCACAGTGAGAGCAAACTAAAGACAAGAGGGTTCTCACTTCATGCTGTAGATCTTACCTTCAGCTCTGGGAATTGCCCAAGCTGAATAAATGGGTGAACAACTCCCATCTTGAGTTTATTTGCCTTTTGTTACTACTTCTCGCCAAGTTTGACTCCCATTTCTGCAGTTCACACCTGTAAGAGGGCAGCTGCTGCTCCCACAGCATCTGAGAGCTCCCAGCAGTGGGCTCGGGGTGAACTGTGTGCTCCCTATTACAGGGATCTGGTGATGAGCACATCATTCCTCAGCGTCCACGAATGCAGCTGAAATTCTTATCTTTATAGAGTAGGGAGGTCAGCATTTACTGCTGCGTGCACAGGCAGCACTCAGTCCTACAGGCAGAGTTCACCTGTCCATGATTTTTATGGTCTGCAATCCATTTCAGATTGAAACATTGCCATTTTTACAGGGGTCATGCAGACAGCTTTCCTTATGCTGTTCCAAATAGATTTTTGTTGTGTTTTCCTCCCTCGTTTTGCTGTGAGCAAAGGTGCAGAACGCCTGCAGGAGGCGTGAAACAGGAGGCAATCAGTCCTCACTTTCAAGGGCTAACAACTCTTTTCTGTTCTCAGAAAAAATAAAAATTAGAGGGTATGAATCAAGAACAGAGCCAGGAATTAGAAAAGCTGGGGAGAGAGACAGAGGAGCAGTCAGAGGTAAAGTAGTTGTAGGTAATAATGTCCCATCCATCACTGCACTGATATTCCCGAATGGAAAGCACTGGAGCCTCTGGAATCACAGCACATAACGTGTGACACATTCCTGCTGGGACCAGGGGCTGAAATCCCAGTTCCTGGCTTGTGTTTCCCTCATCCTGCTGCTTACAGGTGAGCATTTGCTTATTCCAGCTCTCCTGTGGCTCCCAAGGCCACCCCACGAGTCAATAATGCACATTGCACCAGGTCGATAAATCCTGATGCTCCTGTCCCTGAGACAGGGGAATTATCCAAATTATCCAAAAGATTGGAACTGCTTGGGCTCACTTCATTCACTCTGGGGATGCAGGTGCTGCCATGGGCTCACTGCAGGGACAATCTGCTCTGTGAGGAACTGTGGAGACCCCAGCCACGACACAAAGACCAAACAGCTTTTATCTGTGGCTGCAGGATTAACAATCAAATCAAAACAATTACAAATTAACTGGTAAATTCTAGCTTCGTGCATAAACACAGTTTTCATTCCAAAGTACTTGTAGGAGTCATGGCTAAATTCTTGTTTTTTTCTGAATTAGCAGAGCTGGTGTGACCAACCCAGACACTTCAGGACTGAAGATTTCTCTTAATATAATGAGCATTGCATAACATGACAGAGTATTTCCCCCCAGTATTCTTATTCTTATTCTTATTCTTATTCTTATTCTTATTCTTATTCTTATTCTTATTCTTATTCCTATTCCTATTCCTACTCTTATTCTTACTCTTATTCCCACTCTTATTCTTACTCTTATTCTCATTCTCATTCTCATTCTCATTCTTATTCTTATTCTTATTCTTATTATTGAAACCTCTCTGGTTTAGGTTGGTTTAGTGCCTATCTAATAGAGATTAGTTTCCAGAAGCAGCAGATTTGTTGGGGAACAGTAAAGTCTGGAGTTTGGCATTTATTCCCACATCAACTCAAAATGAGGACATCCTAATTAATATTCATGTGTGCTTTTAATATTTTCATGGCTCCTGCTATCTCTTGGTGGAAGGAGGGAACTCCTTCCTCTGGTTCAACAGCCAATTCTCTTTAAGGACAGTAAATAAGCTCAAAGTTAATTCAGGAATTGCTGAATAGGAAGCTTGCCCACACACACAGCCCTGAGAATTTTCAGAGCATCACCAAGTTTTTGAAATTAGGAGTAAGTTCCCTGAAATACAAGAAATGTTGGCAAATAAAGGGGCTGAAGAATCACCATGAGATAGAATTTAGTCAGAGCACCTCAAAAATTACTCATTCCATCTACAGCTCCATTTCTCTATTCACATTCCTCTATTTTAATTTGCCTAATTAAAGAAGTTGTCTTTACAACCGACAAAATCTTAATTAGATGTCCCAGGTAAGCCTAAAAATAAAAGGTCATCAAGAAACAAAAGACAAAACTTTCTTCTTTGTTTCTCTGTAATGTATTAAAATATCATTAAAGAAGGTATTTATTGTTTGAAGACTTTCAAATTGCATCTCTGCTACTTTTCCTAGGGGACTTTTAAAAGTTTAGAGTTCTTTTTACAAGGGATTTTTTTTTATCAGAGAGAACAAATTCTTATTTATCCAAATCAGCCGTTAAGGGGAGCATGAATTATCTTTTCCTCTCTCATCTATTTAAGATCCATTTGTGATCACAATACTCTAACACCTGCCTCCTGGGGAAAGAAAAGACCAGACATGATTTCTCTAGACAAATATTGGGCTTTTTTTTTTTTTTTTTTTTTTTTTTGTTANTTTAATCAAGTTGTTTTATATATCGAGAAGAAAACCAGTAATAAATTCTCTCTTTTTTTTTTCCCTTTTGCAAAGCACATCAAGCTTAGTAACATGGTGCTTTCTAATTTACTCTGGTTTACATAAAAATAGTGAAAATGTTTCTTAATTTCTCAAGAGTTCTACCTATCAACATTGTGCTCTGATTACAAAAATAGAAATTGAATTTCAGTGGATGGGAAGGGGGATTTGGAAAAGTGTTTTAACCAAAAATGAATTAAATCTTCAAAGATGAAAAGCAGCCACATTCCAGCAATCTGCCACAGTGGGGATAAATTATCTATTATTCTATAAAATATCATTTCATTAAAAAGCAAGACTAATCAACTGAATTCTTTAAAATTTCACTTTAAGGAATGACCTATGCAGTGGGTTTAGTGTATAAACAGTAACCCAGCACTCACAACACCACAGGAAAGATTCTTCTGGAGGAAAATGTTTGAAACCTCCTCAAATTTAAATATCAGAACTTCATAATAAAGGAGAAAACTGCCACTGCTGCTGTAAAGTTAATATATATTACATATATTTTATATATTATAATATATAAAATATTGAAAGTCTTATGTTTTATCATCCAGAAATCTAAAATAAAACCAGAACTGATGGTCTTTAAGCCACCAGTCTGCACAGTCCAGGGTGGAAATATTTCTATTGAGCTCATCAGGAACAGAAAAGAAATTATAGTGTGTTTGGAGAATTCTCCTACTAAATTACAGCTTTCCAGGGCTCCCTACTCAATAGGCCACAATAAGTTAACAATGTGGGATCAATGTTCTGTTCAGTTATCTCATTTAAGAGATTATAATGCCAGACCCCTCTAAGTGGTCTGTTACCTTCTGTTGCCTCTGGAAAATCACCTCTACCAGAAAGGCATCAAACCAACTTAACCCAGAGAGATTTTAACAACTAATACACAAGATTTGGGTAAAATAATCTGTAAAATCTCAGTTCCTGCAGCCATACTGATCTGTATGGCAGGTCCAGGTAAAGGGTTTAGGATTTCTCCTGCTTTCCCTTCTTGTATCTCTGATAATCCATCAGAACTCTTCAGCTCCCAACCCTTTTCAGTTCTGCTGAAGTTTTGTTCAGCAGGAATAGGAAAGGAGTTTTGAACAAAATGTTGTGAAAACATTGCTAAAACCAGCATCCCTGAATGTTGGCATGGCCTGAGCAGGTAAACATTCTGCATCTGGGACACACAGACAGATTTCCTCCTTTTGGGTATAAGCTCATTGTTTTCAAGGCTCTAAATAAGCTCAGGTTAGTTCAGGAATTGCTGAATGGGAAGCTGCCTGCTCACCCATAAAAAATGGGAGCAGTTTGCCAGCACCACCATTCACTCCCATGGTGGCAAGAGCAGGTTCCTTGGGAGGCCACAAAAATCCCACCAGAAACTCTCTCAGCAGCTTTGCTCTGAGATTGTCACTTTGTGAGCAGTAAAGTGTCACTCACACTTAAAGCAAGAGGTTTTAGGTCCACTCCCATTGAACTGCTAGATTTTGGGGGCAAGATGATCATTTTTTACAAATGTCTTTACAATGTTGGTAACTCTCCATGTGTCAGCCTGGTGGTCAGCTCTGACTGATCCCACAGAAGGAAAGAACAGCCAAAACCTGCTGCCAAATGCTCAACCCCAGCTCATAATCTGCTTCTTTTCAGGAAATACTTCCATTCACTTTTGAGGGTTCTTTTATCCATTTTCAAGGATGCTTGTGTGAGCACGAACAAGAGTAGAGATGGAAACTCAAGGCCTGTTGAATCTTTTCTCTCAAACAAGTGGGTATCCAGGGCAGGTTAATCAAGTGAATTTTCACAGAATCGTGGAATGATTTGGAAAGGAACTTAAATCCCACCCAGTGCCACCCCTGCCATGGCAGGGACACCTCCCACTGTCCCAGGTGCTCCAGCCCCAGTGTCCAGCCTGGCCTTGGGCACTGCCAGGGATCCAGGGGCAGCCACAGCTGCTCTGGGCACCCTGTGCCAGCCCTGCCCACCCTCACAGGGAAGGATTTTTTCCTAATATCCAAGCCAAACCTACCCTTTTTCAGTTTAAAGCCACAAATTAAAGTTGCAAATGATATTATCTTCTGGATAAATCAAGAACGTGAACGTACTAAAATGTCAACGCATTAAGGGAAAAAACACAGAAATCTTCCCTCTTTGTGCATGAAGCTGAAATTTCAGCCCATCAAGTCGAACTTTCCCTGGTTCCTGAGTTTCTGCTTTCCTGCCCTGTTCACACAGAAGTTGTGCCATGAGACTTGTGATGTGTGAACGTGGGTTTACACAGTGCTCCAGCTGGAAGGAAGAAACAAATCACTTCAGCACTTTTATATTTTTAAATCTCCTGCCTGCTGATGTTCCCTTCCCTCTCTGCTCGTTTTGTGCTAGAGCTTCATTGTTGTTCAACTCCTGCTTTTATTTGCTAATATTACTCTAGTCCAATTACAAGGCAGGAAAAACCAGCATGCAATTGGGGTGGCTAAGTATAGCCTGAATGCCAGCTTGTAACTCTGGAATACCTGGAAAAAGGCAGCTTGGGGCTGATCTGGAGACAGCTGACGTCAAAGGAACAGCTCCAGTGTCAGGCAAGGCCATGAGGAGCAACCAGAATCCTGGTGATTAAATGTTTTTTATGGGAATGCAGACATCAGACATGCTCATGGGTGTTTCAGTCACTTGCCAGCACAAAGAGGTAATTTCAGCTGCAAAAAGGTTTGCTCTCCCCTCATCTAAGCCAGCAGATCCCCCTGTGCCTGGCTAAGGAGCAGCTTTGGACTGGTGCAAGCCCAGGTCCCTCTGCAGTTTGCAGAGCCCCAGCTGGATTTAGGCCAGCAGGGAGCTGGGGTTGGGCTCAGCAGCTGGATTTAGGCCAGCAGGGAGCTGGGGTTGGGCTCAGCTTTAGGGTCAGGCTGATGTGCTCCCCACGGGGGATCAGACCTGAGCACCTGCTGTACCTGCACGAGCCAAAAAGGCACCACCACCCCATGGAGACTGGAACTGCCTGAGCACACAGCCAGGAGCCAAAGCCACTGCTGGCACCAGACAAACATCTGCAAGGCTGGAGAGGAGCATCCCGGCTGGGAAAGCTCCACTCTGTCCCAGGAGCTGAATTTATCTGCCCAGGTGTGCACATGGAGCTGATGGGAGGCCCTAAATCAGGGCTCATTTTAGTGCAGCACTGAGGAATTACCTGAGAAACCCTCACAGAGCCCCACCGTGGCTTAGCTCATCCTTCTCTTCATGGCTCAGCTATCCCAGCCCTGAGACAGGGACAGTCACACCCCAATCTCTGCTCCTCTGAGCCATTTATATGGCATTTTCCTTGGAACAGCACAACCTGAGCACCCAGGAGGGGTGTGATAACACAAAGATAACGTAGCAAAACAGAAAACAATACACAGAAAGAAGCCCCATGGGTTGCTCATAGCTCTTTCCTCAGCCTTCTCTTCTCCTGTGTGTTAAAAATTAAGAGCCACAGGATGTTTTTTAAACTGCAGACAGTACAAGCACAGGCAAAAAATACAAGAAATCCTAATTGCCCTGCAATTAGTTCTTCATAAATAGGTGCAATGATCTCTCTCTCATCATCTATTGATTGATAGCAGCCAAAGCAGATGTGATTTGCTTTGTAAATACTTCTGGCAGAACTGACAGAGCTACAGAAATAATGAGCATTGCAGTGAAGGAAAGCAGGTCACTCCTGCCTTGAAGGATCAGCAGGAATTTTGAGCCATTTAAAGGCTGACACGAGAAGAGATGATGCACTGGAGACCTGCACAGAAGCCAAGTCCTTCAGGGGTTTTCTGGAGAGTTTTTATATTGCTGGAGCTCATCACCAAAGAACCAAAAGCACCGTGCAGGCCACTGGATTTAGAGACATCTCTGAGCAAAATTGCAGCATCCAGGGGGATGCACTACAAGCTTTGAAGTGCTTCAGTCCATCTGGAATTTCATTACCAGGTGTAGAAATAGTAAAGATATCATTTAAAATGTGTTTCAAAACAAGATCTATACTAGCTGGATGCTCTCAAATGTTTCTCTTAATAAAAACTTCTGATATTTTGTGCTCAAGGAAACTATAAAGGTCTTTCAGAACCTGTGCAGGGAAGTGGCACAGAAGCAAAGATTCTCTTTTTAACCCAAAGACAGCCTTCAGACGAAAGTTCACAGTAAGCAAGAGTATAAAGAGGGACCTGCATTTAAGGAATGATTATGCAGCTCCTCTCCTTCTTTAAAGGAAAGGAGTTAATCTCACTTTTTCCTCCCTCAGGACTTTTAAATTATTTTTAAAACTAACTACTTCCACATCATTCTTCAGCCTCCTCTGAGCAAATGATAACGTGGGGTGGGTAACACCAAACTTTGTTATTTTGTTTGCCTCAGATTAACTTCATTTTGCATTTCTTACAGCTTCAGACATCTTTGGAAGACAGAGAGGAAGGACAGGACAGGCTGGGGAGTGCCAAGGAAGAGGCTCAACCTTCCCAAAAAATCAGGCAAACACAACTCCAAGTGACGGACCAAAGATATTTGCTCAAACAGAAGTCTGATTCTTACGTGCAAACATTCCCCAGATGCAAAGTTCTCTGCCTGGTGGTACCCACTTCCACACACACACTAATCCAGGGGGCTGGACTGGGAATTTTGCAAGGAGTTAGTGGGGAGAGAGAAGGAATTTCCATTCCAAAGTCAGAGTCATATCTCAATCAACGCAGCAGCAGCATCCTGTGTCCAAGCTAAGGAGCTGCACACACACACACACACATAAGGAATGTGTTTGCATTCTCCTGGGCTGCAGGAGCACTGTGCAGTGGAGCTGGGTGATGGATGCCCGAATTTCACCCAGACTCTGTATTTATTTACACGCCCCCAGTGCCAAGGCAGCCCCTCCATTCACCCCACAAAGCACACAGAGCACTGCCACCAGGAGAACACCTTTCACTCAGCACGGATGCATCTCACAGGGAAAGGAACTTCTGCCAGCTCCACAGACCAAAACAGCATCAATAATTTCCTGTAGCTGCTCCAGCCACCCACGCAGCCACTTCCCAACTTCCCATCTCATTCATGCACAAAGCAGCCCTTAGCCTCACACCAAACCTGGGCTCGGGGCTCCTGGCTGGGTTATTTCCTTTGTGTTCCTAAGCAATTCCTTGCTGCCAGTCTGTTTGTTTGTTCTGCGGCTAAACTTCACTTTCTCATGCCAGCCCCAGTCTCTGTTTGATCTCTCAGCGTGATTTCGGGCATCTCACTTCCATTTCTTCCCACCCATTTGCATTTTGGCTGCCTTCACTGTCACCTTCCTGACACGCTGAGCTCCTCTCCCTGCTTCTGTCTATTGTACACAATTTCTACAAAGAGCAGAACAGAGGGCCAGTGTTTGTGCTCGCCTAAAAAAAAAAAAAGAAGCAATTCCTTCTGCAAGCCGCAGCCTTCGCATCCCGACAGCGAGTAATCTACAGCTTTCTAAAGCCCTGAGACAGATTGCAAAACCTTATTTAACAAAAAAGAAAAAAACAAACTAACAAAAAACAAACAAACAAACAAACAAAAAAAAAAAAAAAAACAAAAAAAAAACAGAACACCCCTTTCAGCAGGGATGAGGAGTGAAGAACAAGAGGGATGCTTTTTTAAAAATGCCCAAAATGCATCAGTAATGCTCATGGTGGCACAGGGATGGTTTAACTTCAATTTTCTCACCCGTGTCAGCGACTGTATTTTGAACACGGGACAGAGGCACAAAAGGCCGCTCAGCTGTGGGCTTATTAATCTATTTTGTAAGGAAGAAGCATCTAGAAAACAGTCCTGGAGGAAGGGATTGGGGAGCACAGCTCCTGGGGGAGCCCTGCAGGGTCCTCTGTCTGCTGCAGCTCTGTCTGCAGAAGGACCTGGCCCAAACGCTGTGCCCTGCACTGCTCCCCACTGCACATCCCAGTAATCCCAGACACTGCTCCAAGCAGGGACCAGCATTTTTATCCCAGAGAAGCATTTGTAAATAAAGCTGATGTTTGCCAAAGCCCCGACTGCCGGTACAGAACGCACCAGTCTGGTTTGCTTCCATTAAACAGCCCGAGCCTTCCTGCTGGATGAAAGTACTCTGGCACTCCCATGAATGTCAGTGGAAGGGGATGGGAGATAAAGTTCGGTTCAGTGGGAGATGCTCAGGTGGGTTTCTGGCTGTGCAATCCCCCTTTCCTCCTGCCATGCATAATTTCAGTGAATTTGCTCTCTCTGAGAACAGCTTATCTACCTATTTGTGCTGTTATTTATTATTAAATATTTTTAAACACTGTTTTTTTTCCCCCAAAAGTTCCTATATTGTTACCCATGACTTCATTTTCTTTTCTCCATTAAAATTTAATCTTATTATCAGAAAATTACTTTTATTCCCCTCTAATAACTCTTGTGTGACAGCCAATTTTACTGACATCAGATCCTTGCAGCATGTACTGGAGACCAAGACGGGAAAAAAAATGACTACGAGGCAAACCATGCATTATGGAATCAATATGACATGCTGTATCCAACCTTTTTTTTTTGTCTCCTGTAGACAAGAAAACCCTCCCATCAATTTTATTCTGCAAAAGAAGAAATCTGCCATGGGACTGACTGAATAATCACAATCTTAATTACCCTGAGTAAACACAATGAGGGGGACTGCGATAAATTAAGGAAAATCCTCAGATTCTAATGCATCTTTCAGATCACTCAGAATCCCAGCAGCTCTGTCACACCTGTAACCTGCCTTTCCTTCCCTCAGTTCCATGGGCTGAGATTTGAACATGTAAAATTGAGTAAAATAGATGGGGGATGAAGATGCTTTGTGTGCACCAGTTTGGGGAAGAGGGACCCAAAGGCTCCCCCAGCCTCACTGGGATGATCAGCACCAGCAGCCCCTGTGTCTGAGGGAAATGAGGTTCAGGCTGATGTTTCCTCTTTTGAAGGAGACAAATCACTGCCTTGGCTCCCTCTCTATTTCATGTGAACAAGGACAAATAAATGATTGGCACCTGTCAGATAACAGCCAAGATGATCCATCCTGAACACAGCAGTCATTTCCCAATAATGGGAAATACCCAGCTTCGTTTTGTGGGAAGTAAATCTTGTTAGAAGAAAAATGATCCCTTAAGAATGTGTACCATGGACCTTTGGTATTGCTGCACTGAGGGCTGCAGAGAGGTGTGGGGGGCTGTTAATGTGCTGGCAGGGCTCAAAGCCAGGCCTGTGGCTTGCTGTGTCACCATCATGCAGAATGACACTCATGCCACCAAATAAAGGATCTGACCCTGCTTTGGACCCACGGCACACAGCATAAACAGTGAATCACAGAATCATTTGGGCTCAGCAAGACCTCTGAGGCTGAGTCCAGCATTAACCAGCACTGCCAAGCTCACCACTAAACCACATCCAACTCATTCTTACATCCTAAGCTACTGTCCTCATTGCCTCGAGGGACACTCATTGCTCTGTCACATCCCCCCAAACAAAGGTTTCTTGGGGGGTCTCAGGGGCTGCATCCACCTCTTCCACAGAGCACCAGCTGCTGGGACAGTGCATTCATGTTGTTTGCTGTTTCTGATGCCTTAAGTTCTAGTTTTCATATTTTCCAGATTCTGTACTGTATTAGTATATAACATTGAACTTCATATAAAGAAGTTCTCCCAGCTCAGGCACACAAAACAATCCTTTTCCAGCCCCAGAACCAAGGACAGCTGCAGCTCCAGCCCCAAAAAGTGCAAAGAGCAGCGAATTGAGGAGAGAATCTGGGAGGATGGGACTGCAGAACCTGGAGCTGGAATTGGACAATGAACCCAAGATGGGCACGGACCAAAACTTATAAAAGTGTGAAACTCGTGAGCCAGGGGCCATCTTGGGTGTAGCCATGGCCAGGCTCTTGCACTGCCCAAGGTGAATCCTTGGAAGGGCTTTTAATAAATCCCTGCTTTATTTATTTCCTTTAACTCTGTCAGCCTCTGCTTCAGGCAGCCTCTCAAGGCACATTTCCAGTGCAATTCCACAGCCCCAGTGCCTGTTCAGAGTTAAAGCTCTTCTGGCTTTGTTCCAAGGAACCCAGAGCTCTGCACTTGCAAACAGCTGTGCAACATGAGCCAAAGCACAGCCCATGGGACTACCCAAAGATCTACAGAAGGGCCTTCCTGGGTCCTTTTGGACTAGGGCAAAACCTGAACAGCCAAAAAAAAACCCCTTGGACACTGCTTGGTTTCCAGGTGGTGACTCCCAGTGCTGTTACAGAGCCAGGCTCCTCACCCACTGCAGAGGTCTGAGTGAGGAGCTGCAGAATAAAATCCAGTAAATCAATAGGCAGCCACTGAGAGGGAGCAGAGTGCTAAATCACAGCCATGCTAATTTAGATCTAATTAGGAGTGTCAGGGAGCCAGCACTGGCCAGTTCAGCCCTGCCTAGGTGGAAGCACTTCCATCACATGCAGAGAAGCTGATGTATAAGAAGAAAGGCAGGAGATTAAAGATCAGAACCAGGGCACCCGTGGAATTTGGCTGCTCCTGTGCACAAAAGCTCTCCAAATAAACCCCAGGGCTGAGGAGTCTGAGTTCCTCCCCCTGCTCCAGACCTGCCCCTTGGAGGAAATGCTGAGCTCCAGCCCAGGCTGAGGATCCTGCTCACTTCTCAGCACAGCTAATTTGCTTTTTAATAGAAGTTACCATGGAGTAGCTTATGCATAGGGCTTCCCAAAGGTAAAAAACAACCCACACCACCCTCCCTTCCTGCCTGGCTTTTTTGCTGTGAGTGCAGCTCAGTGTCTACCTAATGACACATTGAGTCAGCCTCCAGGGGAGAGTTACCTGAGGAGCAGAGAAACGTTAGGCTCAAATAAACACCTGCCCAGCTAACTGAAACCTGGACAAAACAGACTGGATAAAATGTTCTGCAATCTGTCCCTCTGTGCCTAGGTTCTTCCATGGAGGATGGAGATGCACCCTCAGCAGCAGGGAACAGGGTGGGAGAACTCAAACATCATCCTCACCCCTGGCTTTCCCCACCTCTCAAGTTTCTGCTTTTTTTATTTAAGCTGAAGTGTCTCTTTTATCCAGGAGAACTGGACAAACACTTAGAAACCAAATAAAATTCTGTCTGAAACAACCTCTGAGATATTGGGTGTTAGTTCTTCCTAATCCAGAAGAAAATAATTGAATTCAAAGGATCTCTAAAGGCCTTTGGAGGCTTGGCTGACAAAAAGTGCTGCCACGACTTGTGTTAGAAGAAAGCCAGGTTTGTTAGTTTGGTGAACACCATTAAAATGAGCAGCACTTCCTCTCTAATAGCACCAAAGAGACTTCAGTGGGATTGTTTGACTGTGAACTCTGCATTTCCTTAAAATCCCCTCTCTATTCACATCATTAAAATGTTTTTAGAAACTGAATAAACAACACAAAGGGCTTTTCTTATTGCATGCAATTGGAATACAGGAAAAAACAAGCAAATATCTAAACTCCAGCAGGAAAAACATCTCCAGATTTCCATAGCAGATGATACAGATAATAGAGGCTTCCATAAGCTTTTTTTTTTATCTAAGGCTGAAGAACTGGTGGCAGCACCTTGTTTATGGGTTTGATGAATCAAATGGAGCACTTCCCTGCTTTTGTGTCTCTGCTAATTGCCCTTTAATGGAAACCACTTACTTTATTGGTGCAAAAAACTGCCTTGAAGTGTGTTTTCTAGGCAAAAAGCCCAGTGCTTTAATTAATACCTTGAAAAGATCACTGATTAATGATACCAGTCCGAGGCTGTTGCACAAAGGTTTTTTTGCTCAACTTTTCCCAAAAAATCAGGAAGATTAATGATTTTATCTTTGGTACAGGAAGCTCCACTCCTGGAAACTCTTTGGGACACAGAACTCACATAACATTTAACAATTTCAGCAGAGGCTGTGCAGAAGGAGAGGGGGATAGCACCAGGGTGTCTCCAGGAGGAACAGCATCATTAATGCTGTGATCCCTTCCCACAGATTGAAGATCCTCTCATTTATTTCCTTCATTTTCTACCAGCTCTATTTTGCAAGAAATTGTCTTTTATTTCTTTCCCCTCACTAGAGAAGGCTAGAGAACAAACACATTTTAGGTCTCAAACTCCTGATTTATGTTAGTCAATACACTTGTTTCTTGAAGTGTGGAAGGAAGCTAATAAAACTAAAATCTACATTAAACACCAATTTATTTCTATGGTTTAATGCTGCAGGAAATCATGAACTGCCAGACTCTTCAGGTATCAGCTTTGTAGAGCACAAATTATTATCTGATTACAAAATTTATGCAAAACCCAGGGCACAAGTGCTGTAAAGGAGTTATGGGCAGATCAGGTGATAATCACTTGTCCATGGAGCTGTTGTCATCACATTAATTATGTAATTCTTGTTGTGTCTCTTTGGCACAGATTGATAAAGAGCAGCCATGGAATCCCAGAATGATTTATGTTGGAAAGGACATTGAGGAGCCTACAGCTGCAACCCCTGCCATGTGCAGGGACTCCTTCCCCTGTCCCAGGCTGCTCCAAGCCCTGCCTTGTGTAGGATTATTCTGGAAACCTCCTCATCTGGCAAAAGCAGCAGGACCAGGGGTGTCCCAGGGCCAGGATCTCAGCAGGGAAGGCAGAGGGGGCACACCCAGCTCACACACAGGGGCTGCTCCAGCACTGCCTGCTTGGTAAAACCTGAGCTGTCTCACAGCCACAGATTGTCCTGAAAGGTGATTTTCCAAGCAGCTGCATTCTACCAGGAGAGCAGTACCAAGCACAGCTGAGCTCCCCCCATGGCACCAGCTTCAATCCCAGCTCAGGGAATTCCAGCATTTCACACAGTGGCAGGGTTTGAAGTGTTTGGAGCTACCATGAAACCTTGTTCAATTATTAACAAACTAAATTAAAACCCACAGGAGCAGCTATTGTGTCTTTGGGTGCTGGGGCCAGAGGCACCTGCAGCTTTTACATCCTGCCCTCGTGCCCTGGCTGCCTGGATGCTGCACTCCCTGTCCAGGCAAAGCTCCTGCTGGGCAAAAACCATTTTGTTGGGAAGGACAAAGACCAGCATGGGTGCCTGTTCCAGCCAAACAGCTCCCTTCCTGATTTCCATCCCCATGATGACACATGAGGCTTTATTCAGGAGTTCCATGTCCAGCAGTGCTATTTGCCAATGTTGTTGTTCAGTCCCATACATGGTTTTATTGTTGCACAAAAATATTTTCATTTTCAATACAATGAGCACCAAGGAGAAGAGGAAAGTCATAGGGAGATGAAGGCTGGAGAGTATACCTAACTCACAATTTAATGAATATTCTGAAGATTTTCTTTAGGCCAGTGCCCCCTCTGTATCCCTGCTGAATGCTGAAATGAGGATGAGGGTGTACAATAAACACAGAACCCTCTCCCTTCAGCCTCTCATCCCTGGCAGTGTTCTCTCCATCACAGCCACAACCACATGGTGCACAGGGAAGGATCTCTGCATTATCCCCTGGATATCAGTCAACTCTTGGATAAAAACATTCTCTGATAGCACCTGCAGTTTTCCTGATAGCTGGGGCAGCTTTGCCTGCCAAAAGCACACATGGAAGCTGCTCTACCAGAAGGAGAACAACATCAGATAAAGCACTTCCCTAATGCCATTCAGATAAACAAGTGTAAAGAGTAAATGTAAAATATTATCAGCCCTTGTTCTTTGTTTGCCTTGAAAAATTAAGAAGGGCTGGGGTGAGTACAACTGAAATCAAGCCAGCCCTGAAGGACTCCTCTGCAATTAGCAGCTCTACCTGCAAACGAGGCCAGGGCAGACAGTTTCTGCCACAGAGGATTGTTTGCTGCTATGGCTCAGGACACTCATCCAAGGGAGATAAGCAACACCAAGTGACTCCTGTGCCAGGACAAACAGGAACATTACAGGGACTCTGAGGTGCCAGGAATCAATTGGACACAGAGCAGATATGACAGCATCAGCAATAAGACACAGGCTAAACTCTGCTCTATGTAAAATGCCTCATGCCCCGTGGCTCTCTCCACAGTACATTATTGAGAAACTATCAAGAATTAGCAGTAGCTATTAGTTCTTACCCGAATTCTCATTCCAATACAAGCCCTGGGAGTGGTTTCATCTTGCACCTCAAGCAGGAGGGATCTGCCTGCTTTGTTTGCAGAGTGGTCTCACTCTGCAAGATGCAAGGAGTGTATCCAAACACTTGAATTATTCTCTTGGTAGGTGTAGTGCAGTTTTTAGATGGAAAAATAGCAGTGAATGCTTCCCTTTCATGCTGGAAAAAGGCAGGAACTGATGTCAGTGCCAGGAGGGCAGTAACAAACCAGTCCTTTGGCCCTCCTGCAGTTCCTTTCCCCTGGAGACAGCCTCATGAGAACACAGAATGAATGAATAGCAGGGTGCTACCAGCATGCTTCTGTTCCCCCCTTTTCACAGCTTCTTGTTAGACAGCAAAGAGCTCCTGCATCTGATACCACAGACATCATTTTTTCATCCCCAACAGCTCTTGGAGCATTGATGCTGTGCTGTAACTTTTGAGAAATGCATTTTCCTCACAAAAGAGCTGCAAACCAAAATGCTTATGTAAGGGCTTCATTAGCTCAAAAACTCCTCAGCATACAGAACCTTTTCTACCCCACTGAGACCAGAGGAGCTGCATTTGGGTCAGGCACCCTGGTTTGGATGCTGTGACTGGCAGGTTCAATTACCCAGGACACAAGTCAGTGGCTTGCTTCCAGCTAGATCACAATAAAGATCCTCAGAGCTATTTCCTATTCCCACTAAAGTGTAGCAACACATCTGTACTCTGGGGCTCGACTTTTAGTTATTCTTGAGGTTTTAAATTGCTCCTCATAAGAGCATTAGTTCCCCATTGGGATATCTCATCAAAAAACATGAATACTTGAAGACAAATGCTGTGAATAAATAACATCACCATTTTCTTAGGCACCAAAATGACCATGCTAACATGGAAAGCTGTAAACAGCTACCAATTTAGTCCATTTCAGTCTTTTCTTCTTAGAAATAATCTCAGAAAAGACACTTTGGACTCTCTCTGTTCAGCTTAACTCCAATAACAATGAAAATATGCAGAGCCCTTTTCTCCCAGTGCTATTCCACACTCCAGCAAGCATAATAATATCAAAGGTGTTGCGTGAGAAACTGATGTCAACACTTTAGCCTTGGACTCTCAACTTATCTGATTTAAACTTTGAAAAGCTTGGCTCAGGTCCCAAGAATCTGCTGATCCACTCCAAGGCACACAGAAAACAACACATGCAGGCTGGGTACCACCTCGAGAGCAGATGCTCCCAGTAAAGGGAAATGTCATAATGTTGGCTGGTGTCCCCAAACAGTTGTGTCCTCCCAGTGATGTCCTGCCAAGAGGCACAACGTCCCCCAAGCCTCCTTTTGTCCCTGTGACACAGCAGCTGCATGTTCAGAGGTGTTTAGTTCTGTTCTCCTTGCTTTGGGTTCATTTTTCTGGTTGCTGATGAAGTCCCATCAGAAGGGGAAGCCCTTTACAATCGCTCTCTTTGCAGCTGTTCTGCTGACAAAACATTTGGACACTCAATTACTGCTGGTGTAGCAGGGAGAACATGATTCCAAGTGAAGAGAGCTTGCTCTGGGCAAGGTGGGGAATGCCATTATTGGCACAAATCACTGCCTTGATGTGATTACAGCTGGGGCTGGCGTTCACTGAAGTTAAAGCTTTTGCTTTTTCATTTCTGCTATTGGTGCCTAAGTGGATTGATTATGTATGAGATAACAGAGCGTGGAGGAGTATGCTAATGCTGCTGTTAAAGCAGACTTTTATCTTGCAGCATTAAGTGAATGGGGGAAAAGAATGACAGAATTGGCTGCTGTGAGCTTAAAGATCCCTTTTTCTTTCTTTTGGTCAGAATTATGAAAGTCTGTGACTCACCACAAACATTCCCAACAGCCAAGTCAAACTCGGGGTGCAGGACAGCAGCAGGGAGCACTGGGAGCTCACAGCAGCTGTACCACAGACAGGCAAAGGCTCCCTCTCTGTCTTTGCTTTCTCTTTACAGATGGGACAGTATAAATAAGGCACAGGAAAACTGAAAGTCAAGTCCCATTGCTGAGACTACAAACACTCATAAACTCATTTGATTCCAGCTGAGACACCAATTCTCCATGTGCTTTCCCACTTACCTCACCAGAGCTAATGGGACTAATCCTAACATAGAAAGCCAAATAAACACAGTGGGCATTAATGTGTTTTGTGTGCATTGACCTTTCCACAAGACCTGGGCAATATATTCTCAATGAATTCTTAAATACTTTTGCAAATCGTTATCCAATCCCTTCAATTAAAAGGAGGTCTTGGCTTCATGAAAAAAAAAAAAAAAAACAAACACTTCCTATATTCTGAAATAACAGCAGCGCTTCTACTCATAATTTTTAATTAGAAGGAGCAGTTCCTACCCACAGCAAATAGCTCAATACCACAGGAAAACTGAAGGGCAGCCGTTTGGACAAGGTCTGCTGGGAATCCTCCCACCACTTTGTTCTCCTCCAATAATTCAGTCATCATAAAGCCAGGCACGAGGCCGTTTATCACCGGGATGGACTTGCTTACATCTTTTTTAAAGTTCAAAGCAGTGTGAACTGACGGAGAATGGAGAGCTCTGTTTTCTCAATGAGGTGTAACAAGTGTTCTGTGGGTCTGGCAATTTATTTTTGATGGCAGGGGGAGGAGAGCTTCACCTGGACCAGATAAACTCCTGGAGTTCCTCCCAGGGCTGTGCAAGCACAGAGCTGAGGCTGCTGCAGGGCTGAGCCTCCCCCACCTTTGGGTTACACTCCAGCAGCAGGTTTGGGCTGTTACCCCAGGAAAAATATCACAACAGTACTTTGGTGATATTCAGAACTGTGCCCAGCATTTGTAACCACATAAAATAGAGATTTGATGAAGCATAGTGCAATAGAAACACTTTCTCTTTAATAGAGAAATTTTAAGTACAGCCATAAGAAATGAGCTTTCCTTTCGAACTGATATCCCCAAAATTAACGAATTTTTTTAGTCTACCTCCTTTCCAAGGAAGGAGTCTGGTTTCAGTTGTAAAGAAACAAAAGCCACTCTCTAAGCACAACATATCTGTGTCCATTTCATTAAAGCTTTCATTAAAATACTTCAGAGCTGTGAAGCTGCAGAGCTCATGCTGGCTGGATTTACTTCATGGGGCCTCTTGTGCACTGCAATCTGTCCACTCTCCTGTCTTCTGATAAAAACTTTAAACTTTCTGAAGCAAGAAGGTCTTTTGTGGTCTCTCTCTGAAGCGCCTTAGAACAGAAGGTCTGTGACTGGAACTCCAAACACCACAGTAATATAAATAAACACACAACTTTTAAAAGGAAACCTCTTGTCTTCCAGCATCTCCCAGATGCTGTAAATGAGATGAATGAGCTGAATTTCAACAAGTTCAAGTTGTGCTGGGAGCGAGGTTTAACACAAAAACAGATATACCCACTCTGCTTATATCCCAGTTCCACTTGCAGTGCTCAAGTCTTGGCTTTCTGAGAGCATCTTCCAACAAATGTAGTGTGTGTGACAGCACATGGAATCCCACCCTTGGCTTTCAACCACAGAGAAGCACAGGAAATGCAAAACACACCCTGCTGGAAATGCACGAGTGATATCAGAGCCATGATAGCTATGAAGCTGTAAGAAACCTGCCCAAAGCCATTTGAAAAAGGATATAAACTAAGCAAACAATAGGAATATGAAATAGGAATTAAATTTTAGGAAGCAATGCAATTTGTTTGGAAAAGCATTCTCCAGTGATGAGATGAATCACTGGAGAATATTTTACCTACAAATAAATAGAGAGGCGATAAATTTGCAAATACTGGTCTCTGCAGACTTATCCCTGACAGTGGAGCTTACAGCAGGGAATGTAATCAGCTGGTGTAAACAGAGATACTGGAATTCATCCATTAAAATTCAGGAAGCTACTATGTGTTAGGTATAGGGAAAAAAAAAAGCAAAACCAACTAAAAATAAAAAACCCAAAAGCTTAGGGAATAATTTCATTGGCTTCATTTGGGTTTGGATTCATGAACATGCATATTCAACTGCAATAAGTACTTTGCTTCCTGTTATTTAGGTTGTATATCTTTCTAAAGCTTTTCTCAGTCATGACTAGAGGCTTTTTTCCTTGGAGTGCAGAATAAATGGAGTGCAGAATCCCTCACACCTGTCTGAGAGCCAGGCAAGCCCTGCAAGGTGCTGAGACAGCCATACGACCTGAAGTCTCTGTTCCTTCTCTCTGACATTTTTTCTTGTTAAATTTCTCTGCCTTGTTCCACTTCTCCAGTCCAGACACCATTAAAGACACAAGGTTTAAATTTAAAAAAAACCAAGGAATTGTCCCCTCATTCTATTCCATATTCCTGCAGTGATGCTGGAGCCCCCTGCACCAACAGTGCTATGCCCAACCAGGCTGACTTCTTGCTCCTGGGGCCAGCAAAGTATGATTGTGCATTGCACTGTATTTCTAAACGTGTAGTTCAGGAGTTGAACCTTTAAAATCAATCAACCGATACATTAACTAAAAAAACTGGCAGGGATTTGCACTGCTGGCTTGCAGGAGGGGCAGGGAAATCAGCATCAGCTCCTGGTGCAGCCCTTCAGCACACCACAGGCACAAGCTTTATGCCTGTGGTGAATTCCCTGTCCTTCAGAAGGTTTTAACCTTCCAGGCATGGGCAGGCTCCGTGTGTCCTTTCCAGGAGGATCTTCCCCCTTCAGGTTTCATGCACAGTCACTCTCTGGGGGTCTGTTTCTCCTCAACACCTCAAAGCAAGGCCATCCCAGCTCCTCACCTATTGAGCAGCCCCTGGGATGCTCACAGGAATGTCCCAGCTCAGACATGTCAGGGGGAAAAAAGCAATGCTAATGAGCATTTTAATGTCCCAGGAGTGAAAAAAGCCATGAAAAGAGCCAAAAGCTAAGCAAAGCTCTATAGAAAGAGTTAGAGCAGGGCTATATACTGTGCTCTGTACTGGGGAAAATCACATTAATCTCTCATGTATGAACCTCTCAGTCCTGGAAAGCAGAGCTGGTCATGCCCCACCATCTCCAAGGGGGTTTATTTAATAAATAAGAAATAAACTCTCAGCAGTGAGGGTTTATTTCTGCAGGGATGGGACATTTTTAAGACAACTCCACTCCCTGCATTGCCCCAGAGAGAGAACAAATTTGGGCTTTGGTCAACTCAGCCTGCACTGACAAGAAACCACCATTGAAAATGCTTTGATTTCTCACCCTGACTGATACAAATCCCATCAGCTCCTTGGCCTGGGCTCAGTATCCCCTATGCAAGCAAAACAGGCTGAAATCTGCAGCAAATGGGATGTGGGGGCACAAGGCAGACAGCCCAGGGCTCTGGTCCCCAGCCTGTGGCTGCAGGGCCACATCCCCTGGCAAGGGTTTGTTCCCTCCCACCTCTGTGTCTTACTGCAACTCCACTCTGCAAGAATACAAATGGTTTCATTAGCCAAAGCAGCTCGGGTTCTGCTGCTCCTGCTCTGATCCATTCCTCCCCAGCTGCTTCCAGAGGTGAGCTTGTCCTGGCAGGGGCAGCACCTGAGGCTGCTCCAAACCAGCACTGCTTTTATTGTTTTATTCACAAATAATCACAATATACAACTTCCAGAAATCAATCACCAGCAATTCAGGGAAGTGTAAAACTGCCTGACCAAAAGGACTCCTGTGGATATCTAAAATAAAGGAGATTTGGGTGAGATTTAAGGAGGAAATTGCTTAGAATGAGGGTGGGGATGCCCTGGCACAGGGTGCCCAGAGCAGCTGTGGCTGCCCCTGGATCCCTGGCAGTGCCCAAGGCCAGGTTGGACATTGGGGCTGGAGCACCTGGGACAGTGGGAGGTGTCCCTGCCATGCCAGGGGTGGCACTGGGTGGGATTTAGGGTCCCTCCCAACCCAAACCAGTCTGGGATCTGACCCAGCCAAACCCTTGTCCCTTCTGCCTGTTCACTCCCACCCTGCTCAGGGTCCCACCCTGCGTCTCCCCAGCGCTGACATTTCACCTGGCAACCCCTCCCAAGGCACAGATTTATGATTTTTAATTATAAGGTGATAGCATAATAGAAGCCATTCTTTGCTAGCCATAAACTTATTTCCCTTCTAGGGTCACTCAGGGTTGTCCTGATTTATTTCAGAGCACGGTGCCACACTGACTGCCAGAGAAATGAACTTCCTCAGAGCTGAAGCGTGACAGCACAAACAGCTCAGAGAAAACAACTAAAGAAATGTTATTAAATTTGTAAAAATGAATAAAATTAGATCATGAAAATGTGGAGCAGCAATACTGCATGGAGATCAAGAAAATGTACAGAATAAATGAAAAAAATAATTCTCTTGTATCCAAACACAGCTACAGCATCAAGGTTGTGCCTGTGGAGAATACAATCTAATTCACCTGCTTTCATTCTTGTGATCTTTCACATTTCAAAAGAAAACAACAGATGAAAAATTCAATACTGCATTTACTCCATAAAGTGAAGAAAAGGTCATTTATTGGCCTTTTTCATTATTAATATCTGTCTAGGCTTCTATTTTAAATACAAAGAATCTTTGTAACAGCCATTTATGTTCAAGGTCTCAAAGTTGTTTTACAAGTGGTCTAAAATACATCTGCTAAGTTGAAATAAATCTCATCCTTTCAAATTAATCATGCCTGCTTCAGCTTTTTGCAAGGAAAAAAATAAAAAGAGACAAAAGAATGCTATCATAACACAAGGCAGCCTTTCCAGAATTCAAGTTGAACTGAGGTAAATGAGATGGCAAATCAATACTGATTCCAACAGAAAAAGAAATTCAGGCACTGGACTCCTGTTCTAGAGCTTTTGAAAAACGTCATTATCAACAACTTAAATTTGTATTTATTGAATTATGGATTTTAACATGAATAAAATGTTACTGAATTTAACAGAAATGGCCCTTACTACCACAGAGTTTGGATCAGATGATGAGTTAGAATAAAAAAAAAATTAAAAAATAATATTAAAAAATTAAAAAAAAATTAAAATACCCCAAACCACAACGATTTTCAAGCCTAAAACTTTGCTCCCCCTTTTCCTCCATCCCCAGCCACTGAGTTTAAATCTCTACCCCACCTCTATAGCCCAAGGAGCACAATCCTGTTTTCATCCCTCAGTGTTTCCTTCCTGCTGGGAGGATTGAAGTCAACACCTAGCTGAGGGAAAGCCCTCCCAACAGGGAGCTTCCTTCTGTGTCAGCACATTCTACAGCCTCAGCAGGCAGGAAAATCTCATAAAACTGCTCAGGAATCCCTGCCTGTGCTGGGAAATCCCTCTGCCCCAGGGTGGAGGCTCAGCACCACAAAATGTGTCACACAGCTCTGCTGGTTGTGATAAACTCCAATTACCTGGTGTGGGAAATGGGGGGGAAATCACCCTGCTTACAAATAATCCTGTTATTTGGGTAAATTTAGGGAGAAAACCTGGGAAATGAAAGAGGGAGACCAAGATGGAAGAGGTCAGCAGCAGTGGAAATAAAAGTCCTCTATCTTACATGAAAAATTCAGAAATAAGATTTAGTATCTGAAACTCCTAATTCTGTGGATGCATTGAAAGACACTCCCCCAGCTCAGAGCTGGCTTTTGTTTTCAAGAGAGTGCCCAGAAGTTTGCAGGAATGTGATTCCTCAGAACATCTCCACTGCTGAAATAATTCCTTGTGTAATTCTGCCAAGCCCAGACAGAAATCTACAAACCCCAGAGCTCAGATGCCTATATCTTCCAAAATTAAACAACTAAAAGAAACTGTAAAAAGAAACTGTGGACTTCTAGGAGCTGGTTCAATAAAATACTCCTGTTTTTGGATCAGAGAACAGCCATGCAGCAAGCAGTTGAATATTTGTAGGGGGTCATATGGGCTTTTTTGCATGGGATTCAAATTTATATCCAACTGAAATATTTTTCTTCAGGAATCCTGAAGACAAAACCAAGGCCCAGGCATCCCTTACCACCCATTAAAGAGTGGGGTTTGAAGGATGTGCCATTTTGCTCTAATTTGAGCTGAATGAAAATTTGTGGGTGTTTTCTTTTACTAATCCCAAGTGCAGACAGTAGTTAATTCTCACTCAGCTCTTTTTACACTAATATTGTAGTATTTTTGGGGGGTAATGGAGGGGACAACATGAAAGAAAAAGTTGATAAACTTTGTCAAAGTCAATTTAAAGGAAACAATGCCTGTTTTTCTCTGGCTCTGGAACAAAAATTAAAACCAAACAAACAAACAAAAAACAAACAAACAAACAAACAAACAAAAAAAACCTAGGGAAATTTATGCTTACTCTGTTATGGAGTTGAAGAAACTGAAAGCTGATTAGTAATGGCTCTGTGGCTATCCTACACTGAAATAAATTTTTACATCCAAAACACCTGCATTAAGATAATTCTTAATTTCAATTAAGAATTAATTCAATTAATTCAATTCTTACCTTCATGGAAATGTTCCTGATGCTGTAAATGAAGGCCCACAACATAAAGAATTACCAGCAGTGAAATTTTTATCTTTGACTTTCACAAGGATAAGATTGCGTTCTAAAAACATTCAATAAAGCCACTCCAAGATAATTTCCAGACTTGTGACTACTGTGCCTGTCCCAGTGTGTAAAAATCCCTTTAGCTGGGCACTGAAGGCAGTCAGATACTTCTGTGGAAACTGATATTATTCTCCTCTTTAAATAACTTATTCAAAATAAGTGTCGTGATCCACAACATAGAACACAGAGCATTTTGGATAAGGAGTCAAAATCTTGCCCTTTCAGAAATTAAAAGTCTGGTTTGGGTCTGCCTATCTTGTCAGGTAATTTGCTCAGCCAGATAAAATCTGCTGTAGATATGGTTTTTTTGCTCATTGCCTTTCTAGGAAATCAATCCTTGTAATAGTACATAAAACCTAATCATTACCCAGATGAGGCCCTACTTATCAGGTCATTTGATGACATGCTGCCTAAACGAATCTCATTTATAAAGTCTTGTCTTTTCCTCTCCAAGCCAAGATTCATGACTAACACACCTCAGTGTGCAGCATCCATAATTAGCACAACTCCCTAACCAAAACAATTCCCACACAAACTGAGGAGCAGGGAAATGCACCTTGTGCCATTGGAGCACACAGCAGGAATGGAATTGGGGTTGTTTTGTGCTGTTATCGACTCCATGGCAATAAACTCAGACATTTTTATGATACAAGGACATTAATGGCGAGAAGTCATCACCTTTCATCATTGCCTCTTCAGGGCAGGACTTTCTTCAAGGACAATAATATCAAATGCCAGTCAGGAATGAACTCACAAGCAGTAATTTCCCCTTTCCTGTTCACAAATTGCCCATGCTCAGGTTGCCACGGTCTCAGTGCGACTCATCACTCAAAATATTTCATTATTTCAGCAGCAGTGAGTTTGGATCCATGGATAATTTTTAAATTACAAATCCTCAAATTCAGATTTGTGTTTGTAAGAGCTCAAAAATGATAACACAAATGCAGATCTTTAAATACGATGGGACAGAATCTTCCAGCCTTCCTACAACCTGCCTTAGGTGTGACCATAATTCCTTACACAATCCCTATTTGCACACAAATCCCTTTTTACCAAAGAAAAGGCACTCACAGAATTCTAACTTCAGAGCTGTTTGTTTAGCAGATGGTGCCACTCCTTTCCTTGTCCAGTTGTGCAGAACTAATCTACAATACATCCTTGCCTTTACAAAACTAGTTATTCTCTGTCCTGGGGGCAAAATCTCACTTTTAGAAAACCAAACCTGCTATTAACAAACTCTTCACATCAACAGATATTGCCATGCATGTCTTGCCTTAGATTTGTCATCAAGATGAAGCACCTCTGATAAATATTCCTGAGGGGAATCTTTCTATCCTTATTTTAATGCCTTTTTAGCATGGCCTTTAGAGATGCAGAGATGATGATATTTACTCAGCCATTTCACCTTTCCCCTCCACTTCTGTGAGTGGCTCTGATAAATACTGGTAATTTCAAGATTTAATTTTGAGCCACTCCTTCCCTAACAAAAATGTTAATGTCATCATCTACCCCAGGGAGAACATTTTTGTGACAACATTATCTCTTTCTTTTCCGAGACAGAAAGGCTGCTCGCTCATTGATAGCAAATTCTGTTTGGTGTTTTATTATGCACAATGGAAAAATATTAAATAGATCAATAGGAAAATGAAGCTGTTGCAAGTTGATCTCCATGGAGTGAGGGGAAAAAATGCTGGGGAAAGAAGAATTACGAGGAAAAAAGAAAATTAAATTTACACATTGGAGATAATAAGACATGTCGCTTACCCTCAATGCTTCCTCTAATCTGGCTTTACTTAATTGCATTCTCTGTTAAGACATATTGTTTCATTCCTTCCCCCAGTGGATCTTTTTTTGTTGGGGGGGTGGATATAGTGTAATTACTAGCTCCCAGCATTATCTCCACTTTTATTAAAAAATGTCATGATTCTGAAAAGGAAAATTTCATGCACTATATAATGTCAATCATCTGTCTTTATGAGATGGAACAGCATTCACTTTGTTCAGGATGGGTTTGAAGGGGGCAAACAGCCTTTTATGCGTGGTCATTTTTTCAAAGCTCTATTCCAATCTGCTTGGCAGAAGAGCACAGCCCCAGTGCTGATCAGCCACTTGAAAGGAGATTTGTGTGTGTCAATAACAGCTTTTAAGTCTGGACATCCAGGCAAAGTCACACGGGTGGAGAAACAGGAGAGCAAATTCTAACATTTCCCTGGAACTTCAAAGCTCTGTTTGCAACTGAGAATCTTTGTGATTCAAATCAAAGCCACTGTAGCTGTGCAGCATCTGAATTTTACTTTTGAGAATGTGACACTTCCTTCCACCATTATTTCACTTGCCAAAGGAATTCCAAGTAGGAAGCGAGTGTCTGTTCACAGCTCTGCAACCTCCAAACCCCCAAAACAGTCTTAAAAGACTTAAGACAAAAAGACTTAAAATTCTGGGGGTTGGGCTTTTCTCCCAGTTAAAAACTGACAGGATGAGAGAAAGTGGCCTCAGGTTGTGCCAGGGAGGTTTAGGTTGGATATTAGGGAAAATTCCTTCACTGAAAGGGGGGTCAAGCATTGGAACAGCTGCCAGGGCAGTAGTTGGAGTCACAATTCCTGGAAGTGTCCAAAAAACGTGTGGATGTGGCACTTGGGGACGTGGCTTAGTGGTGAGCACAGTGGTGCTGGGGTCATGGTTGGACTCAGCGTTTATCTTGGAGATCTTAACTCTGTGGTTCCATAATTCTGCACTTACAGGGCATTTTCCATGACATGACACCTCTGTCTATCCACGGGGCAGTGCTGAAATCCTCATCCTGCACCCCAGGAGTCTCCATGGGGCAGGAAATATTCCTGGGAATGCTGTCTGGCTTTAGATAGCCTGATCCTGTGCTCCATACTCAGCAAACTCCCACTGAAGCTGTGGCATTTTGTAACAAAAACGCCTCAACCACTGGGAATTCCACGTTTTTGCATCGACTGAAATGGGCCCTGAAATGTCACTGAAAAGACAGAAATGTCCCAAGCCAAAACAGGAGGGCAGAAAGATCACGGATCTTCACAATTGATATCGCAGCAGAAATATTTTGGTCCCTACTCTACTGCCCTTTAAACTGGATAAAATCACCACAGTGTAATGAAGGGAATGGAACAGCCAAAGCTTCATTAGAATTTCAGAGATTTTCTCGAATATTAAGAAAAAAAAAAAAAAAAGGAGGAATATGTATTCATAACTGCTTTAATTATTTATCTCATAAATCTGTGTTTGCCACATACCTACAAATGCATATTTTGCATAATTTATATAATTTCCTCTAAATGTATTATATTTGTTAGAATTCATTTACCTGTACTATTTGAATACATTTCTGAATGTATTTGCTGAGGGCTGTCTGCAGAGCCACAGCACCCACTGCAAACTCAAGCCAACTGGTTTTGACTAAAATTCTGCTGCAGTTACTGTTACATTGCTGTAACAAAACTTTAATATTTTTTTTCTATATACAAGGTCTTCCAGGCCTGCACTATCATAGAACCAGTGAATTTCAATTTTTAACCATTTTCTTATCAATAAAATGGTACAAAAGTTATTAAATTATTCCCTATAAACACACATTTTGTTTACCTAAATGTTTCTGCTGATTTACAGCAATGTTCAGAGAGTTTTAGAATAATCAGGATCATTTCATAGATGGATATGCAAATGGAAGGGACAGAGAGTCACTCAGCCCTGTAAGAGCATCTGTTTAAGTACAAGAATTGAATTTTGTTTCAGCCAAGACAAACATTACTGTGCTGCCAGAGGTCAGGAGGAGGAAAAGGAGAAGGAGAACCCAAGGTAAACCCATGGGATGAGAGCAGTATTTTGGGGTTTTTTAAGAAAACTCTCACTACAGACACAAGACACAGACCATGTAGCTCACCTCAGCAATAAATCAGTCCTAGATCAGTACCAAAGGAGTCTCTGGCCTACTGCTGTGGAGTTTGGCAACTTGCAGCCATCAAATATCAGTTTATTCCCCTGAAAATCCTTCCCTCAGTCTGGGGAGGGACAAGGCATTTTGCTTGCCAGTGATAATTTAAGTGGTGCAGGGTTAATCTGTTATCAGAGCCTCCTTCCAGGGCAGGAACTCACTGTGCCAGGACAGGCAGCACATTGATTGATATTTCCCTGTGAGTGCTGCACTTGTCAGCACAAGGTAACACAGCACCCAAAGGTGTTTATGGCCAAAAAATCTTGTTTGCATTGGGTTGTTCATCTACAGCTAAGAAATCACAAACTGGTGTCTTCTCCAAAAGCATCAGTGCCAAGGAAATTAATTTGGTTTCCCCAAAACATCAGAGAAGTGACATCTGAGCCACACAAGGTGTTAGCTTGATTATATCTTTCCCTTTTTACTGTTTATGAATATTACCCACTGGATTTTTGACCTCTGAATTTCTGTGCAATGTATGCAGCTCTGTAAACATCACAGTTTATGCAGTTCTGACACTGGTAAAATAACTTCAAACTAGGTTTTAATCACTTGTGGTTAGAACATGATTTTTTAACAAGATTTTATTTTTTTATTACACAAAAAAGGAGTTCTGGTACTTGAAGCACTCATTCTCTTGCAGATTTATGGCATATTTAATTAGTCATTTGGAGAGCAGATCACTGCATTCACTGAGGATCAATATATAGCAACTGACAGCAATCTGGTAAGGAAATATGGTTGGGTTTATCAGGATAGACAAAACCTAAATGTAAGCTGAGAGGGTGCAGATGGGAGACACAGGAACATGATCTGCCCCCAGGCATCTGCTGCTGGCTCCAGGTGAGGCCAGGCACCCAGCCCAGCCCAGCAGGAGCCACACAGTCCCAAGGGCCCCTTTGGCTCTGCTGCCCCTCTCTGTCCCCCCAGAAATGGGAGCAGCTCTTCCAAAATCCCACCTGTGCCCAGAGGATCACACACCTCCATTTCCCCTCCTCTACAGCCACCTGCATGTTTGGATTTTGGGTGCTGCACTTCTGGTGACACCTGAGCTGAGACCACGCAGAACTCATGGCCACCATCACCATCTTAAAAAAAAACAGCTACTCTAAAAAATCTTACATTTTTGAGTATTAGCCTGGATTATCCAAATATAAAATATAACTAGGAAAAAACCTCCCAGCAGAATATTCTCCTTCCAACTGCCTAGAATTCCTTATGCTGCACAAGAAACAAAAGCAAAGTTTAACACCAGATAAACTTCTGTTTATTAATGCATCTGTGGGAAGGGTTTTATTAAGGGGCCAGAAGTTAAATTGCATTCTAATGGGTAATAATAAAGGCAATACACTGCAGTTCCTGGTAATACAGTCCTAGATTCCAACACACAGCTAGGGTTACCTTCCAATTCTCTTCTTTCATTTGAGAGGCTACTGAGAACACTAGAGAATAAAAGACACTGTTGTTAGTTGTCATACTGTGTCTATAATTACTTACTTTGCTCCTGAAGCCATCACCATGATAAATTTGCAGTTTTCCCCCATCTGCCAGGAGTAGTAATGTGCAATACATTTAACAACTGAATTTGCATATAGAAAGTATCATTGACCTTTGCATTTAAAAGGACAAAGATTTACAAGGACACCCTTTTGAAGCAAAGTGCTTAGTTTAGGAAAAATGAACCAGCACATTGAGAGGAATAAAACACACGGAGGAGAAGTTGCAGATTTTTACAAGGAAGACATTTGAAATCCCTATGAAACAGCTCCCTCGTGAGCAGCCACATAATAAAGGAAACAACTGTCAGGCAGAAGGAAAACACTGGGGCAGGATTGGGAGCGTGCTCAGCATCAGGGAGATCAGTGTGCAACACAGGGGCCTTGGCTGGGAGCTGTGACAGGGAAATTCAGGGGGACAGGAAATGCAAGGGGGGACAGGGAAATGGAATGGGGGACAGGGAAATGCAAGGC